>JAGDQP010001294.1:0-32689 GCA_022664845.1 Lepisma saccharinum | reverse complement strand
TCATATATATATATATATATATATATATATATATATATATATATATAGATAGATAGATAGATAGATAGATAGATAGATAGATAGATAGATATAGATATATATAAGGTAAATTTATGAAAAATGAAGGAAAATACTTACAGCTTATATATTCCGTATTACAGCACACACATATTCATAAATATAAAAGTCACTACGATATTTCGTGCACACAGTTGCACTTAGTCATGTGTAATGGAAGAGAGCGATGTGCACGTGTTTACAAAATACAAGATTGAAGAGACAGAGGCGACACATAGCGGACGACGCTTCAAGCTTTGAGAATAGGTAACTGCTATAGCGCGTAGATTTCCGCAGCTTGGAACAATTCACAACTGTATAGCGTGTGAGTATAGGGTGGGATCGGGAAGAAAATATGTTGAAAATGCAGATGAAACGAAAGGTTTAGAGTTACTGAAGGCCTGGTTAGGTTTTCGCGCTTAAACCATGAATAAAGATGCCCTTCCACAGACGGCGTGTTGAAGTGCTGGTCGTAGGGAGTAAAATGTGGATTATGGCAACCAGGAATAATAGATCCAAATTGGTGCTGTGGGACTCTGTGTGTGTAAGGAGACTGGGGCATCTGGTATGTTGATATTGCAAAAGTGACGATGGTTTTTAATACAAAAGTTTAGAGCACGTTTTTCCCACATAAAAAGCATAAAGAACTTGCAGGTAAGGATGTTGCTAGGGAGTAAGTTTGCCGCGCAGTTTAAAAAGAAAGACTAGTTGAACTAAACACTGTATTATCGAACACCATGTCTCGCCTTTGACTTAGAATGAAAGGATTCTGTTTGTTTTGTTTGCGGACTGTTTACGTTAGCGACGAATATGATGGTTGCGAAGTACATTGTAATCGGTTGTATTTGTAATTACTTGAGGCAATGTGTCAATTGGAGTTGACAGGAAATAGTAATATGAAGATTGGTTGATATAGTTTGAAAATCAAGTGTCTTGTGATATTGTTACATGTATAAAGGTGTTCTCTATGCATCATTCGTCTTGGCTTTGTTTATTCTTACACCTAATAAAGATTTGCATGCAACTTAACCTAACAGTCGAACCTAGCTCCGATTCTGTTACGTTCAGTATTTTTATGGAACTGCTTTAGTATAGCAATTTGCGCAGAAATGTAGTGAAGATGTTAAGTAACACGTTGCTGTTAGAACCATTAGACGTAAATGATCCCAATATACAAAGTTATATTGAGCAATTTGAACACAATTGCAAGGCATTTAAAATATCAGAAGATCAGCAATTAAGCTTACTGTATTCAGTGATAGGGTCAAAAGTATATGAATCTTTAAAAAATACTTGTTTGCCTGAACCGAAGTTGAAATGGGATTATCCAAAGGTGAAGGAAAAGTTACTACAAATATTTGAGGTTAAGCATTCAGAAATCGTTGAAAGATACCGTTTCCATCTTTTGCGCCAAAATGAACACCAGAGCATTCAACAATATGTGTTGAGAAAGCAGGTTATAAAATGCGATTATGAGGAATAAGCAAATATTATGTTGACGGACCAATTTGTTTTAGGAATATACGATGATAATATAAGAAAACGCTTGCTTTCAGAAACAAAACTAACCTTCGAACGCGCTGTTGAACTATCAATGATAGTTGAACAGTTCAATGCAGATGTAGCATCCATGAAACCCTCTAGTTCCTCATTTAGTACTATGCATAAGATCTCTGTAGATAAAGCACAAGAGCATGATGCTCAAGGACGTATTATTATCAATTGTCCTCGATGTTTGTATAAGCACCCCCGTACGGTAAGTGTAAAGCGTACAATCATGCCACGCATGCAAAATGAAGGGGCATTTTAGGAACAGCACCTTCTGTAGATTAAAAGGCCACAGATCAAAATATGATTCTGTAGAACAAATGGAAACCAATGCACCTAGCCAACAATTGATAAATCGATTATCATCTACGTATTTAGACGATGTTTTAGGCGTAACTTTAGAAAACATAGTTTTGCTTTATATGGGAGATCACGATCTCACATTGAAAATAGGTCACTGTTTAATTCAGTTTACCATAGATACGGGTGCGTTAGATAATATAATGTCTCTACAGTTGTTACAAACAATTAATGCTGAAATGCTTATGACACATTGGGTCAGAGATATGACTTTAATCAATGGATCCACTCTACCAGTAGTAGGAGATGTTACATTACATATCCAACATAACGGCCTACTACATCAGATGTCATTTACAATTGTCAATGGCTACCTTCATCATCAAGTAATAGGGTGTGTAGGTTTAACGCAATTATGTAAAAATTGGAAACAAAGATTAAATTAAATAAACTCTAACCTTTCTAAGTATGGCTCAAAGCAACAAAATCTAACATTAACCAAAGAGTCAGTTTTTTCACCTAACAACAGCTGTAATAACGGCACATCAAGTACTGACATAAATAAGGATGACAACGTAAGATTGTACCACAAAATGGAGGCAAAGTTATCGCAGTTGGGTGCTCAATTATCAGAAAGAACAAATTCATTGCAAAAATCATTAAATATATTACAGGATAATCATAATGTTTGCACTACAAGATTAAATGATCCTTCAATACGGACAGATTCTATTATACAAATGCAGACAACAAACACATCAGTTCAAAATGATGTTATGGATAGTCGAGCCGTGGCCACATCTTTAGAAGCTAATGGAAATATACATTATCGGTCAGCTGATATGAAACAAGCTTTATACTATTATGTGTCTGCCCTCCACACCGATCCTTCGAATTTATTAATTTACAATAATATCTCTGCAACATTGTTTAAATTAGGTAAATTTAAACAAGTGATTCTTTGGTGTGATAGAATCATTGAAAAATGTCACGATTCTTGCGAGGAACAGGATCTGTTGATTAGAGTGTCGGAACGAAGGCAACTTGCATCTCTAATGATAAACGTATCAAAGCAGACATACTGAGAGAGCATTACTGGTAAGATCGTATTGGGTAATATCTCCGAAGATGTTTACACAGAACAAAGTATCAGAAACGACACTGAATCAGAAGAGGATGAGAAAAGTTTTGTATGGACTTCAGATACTACCGATATTATGACTAAGAACACAGAAAAAAATCATTTTGATTATCAGACAATACGTGAGGAAGTTATCTCAAGGATAACTGTAAATGATATGACAAAACTTATTGTTCCCAATTTTGTCAAAGTAAATGAAGAGTCGAATGAGTATGAAGAAGAATTATCAAAAAATAGTTTCAAGATGAGAACTGATACAGATAGATTGTCGTCTAAAGACGCGGCGAATCTACAATTTGATGACCAACCTTTACTGCTTTTTGATATATCAGTACATGAAACAGAATCTAACATCAGTGAGTGTAATTTATCTATTGACAACAAGGAAGAAAATGACGATTTTATATCAAACAAGGTAAAAGAGCTAGTGTGCATTAAGTCTGAAGGAAGTGCAACTCTCCAAAACGACGGTCAATCAGAAATGGTACTACCTGTCCCTAAAGAGCAACGGATACGTAAGAAGAAAAAGAAGAAAACACATAAAGTCGTGAGTAGTCCGCAAGGTGAGGACAGTTTAAAGAAAGAACTATAGAAGTTAGGACTACAACAGGCTCTAGACAACCCAGAATTTCATGTTGTCCAGGATTTTGTACGTGAAATGATAAACGATGGTAATACTGATCTTGCCATAGCTTACATACGCCCATATGTGATTAATTCAATAACATAGAGGGGGGGAGATTGCTAGGGAGTAAGTTTGCCGCGTAGTTTAAAAAGAAAGACTAGTTGAACTAAACACTGTATTGTCGAACACCATGTCTCGCCTTTGACTTAGAATGAAAGGATCCTATTTGTTTTGTTTGCGAACTGTTTACGTTAGCGACGAATATGGTGGTTGCGAAGTACATTGTAATCGGTTGTATTTGTAATTACTTGAGGCAATGTGTCAATTGGAGTTGACAGGAAATAGTAATATGAGGATTGGTTGATATAATTTGAAAATCAAGTGTCTTGTGATATTGTTACATGTATAAAGGTGTTCTCTATGTATCATCCGTCTTGGCTTTGTTTATTCTTACACTTAATAAAGATTTGTATGTAACTTAACCTAACAGTCAAACCTAGCTCCGATTCTGTTACGTTCAGTATTTTTATGGAACTGCTTTAGTATAGCAGATGTATATTACATTAGAGGTGTGGCATGTACCCTTGAGATTTAGGGTGTACCGACCATTAGCAGTATTGATAGTGACTGTGGGAGAAGTGATGAAAATAGAGCATCTCCTACATCTGGATATCTTTCATGTATGGATGCCGGTTTGAGGTGGTGGCGAGGAAGGATTCGTACAGAGCAAGATGTTTCTAAGATTAGGTGGAGGTTGAAAAGCTAATCTAGGTTTGGTGAGATCTTGTGTCTGGGTCAGATTGCAGAATGTGGAAAGGAAAGTGTAGGATTGTTTGATTTTGGTTGGTTTAGGATGGAACTGGGTGATTAGAGCCGGTGGGTTGGAGGTTCGAGTGGGTTGAGTGTGTGATGATGCACTGCAAATCTGTTTGGTAACAAGGTTAGATGGGTAGCCTCGGTTGACTAGGGTCTGCTGGAGGCGTTGATTGTAAGTTTCAGCAGCAGAGGTAGCGCAATTCAGGAAGTTTGGTAATTGAAGGGGGAAAGGGGGGGGGAATTCCCAGGCACCTCTTAGACACTTCCCCGGAACCTCATTGCCTTTGTGCTTTCTAGGAAGGGAAGTTGTTAACAGCTTGATGAACGATAGCAAATCACTCCGAAAATAAAATAAAATTAAAATAATCATAATATTCAAATTACTGAAATAGTGTCTGAACTCAGAAGGCAGTACAACATTTTTATAGCAGAGACTTATCATTATCGTCGTGCAGTAACTTATTCAATATCTTTGAACAGCCAAGACCATCAGATGTCTTACTTTCCGATGTATTAGATTTCGTTATTCATTACGTTGGAAATTAATGCAGTACTATCCATGGCTATTAGACAATTTGAAATCATAAAGAGATGAAGAGAGGTGGTGTGATGCCATTGTTATACTTTCAATAACTCAGGTAAATTTAAAAAGGCAACTAATAGTACTTCCATCAATGAACGTGTTGCATGTGGAAACTTATACAAAGAAAATATTTTAACAAACAATAGATTATTTATGTGGAAGCTTTCATGTCGAAGAACGAGATTTGTGTAAACTTTCTTTCTGTGTATATTATCAATCGTGACCAACTGATGCTATGAAAAAAAATGTTGTGCGGTGAATATCGTGTTTTCTATCAATTAGTTCAAAACTGATCCCCAGAAGTCAGATTTATACTTCCTGAATTGCAAGACCAACAATCAAATTGTTGGTGACGACCTTCAGAAATTCATGTATTAGAGGTATTGTGAATTAGAATGAAATTAGAACGAAATAGAATGAAATGTTGCTGTTAATTTCAGAAATGTCGTCAGATTTGCTCTATCACGTAAGGTTTCGGCACAAAATTTATTTACAATTTCATTTCGTTACAAGCTTCATTACTTTTGAGCATTTAATATTTTTACGATAAGCTAAATCGAAATAGTTATTTAGCAAAGTAGCTGATCTTAAACTATTTTTTAATGCTGATTTCAAATATGACTTTAGGAATGTTCTTATGACGTGAGCTTATTGAGAAGTGGGAGTTGTAATTTTTGAAAATGCATAGCATTAACATTATTTCATTTCATATTTCATTTTTGTACGTGGTGAATAAACAAAGCCAATAATACCAAACAAACTGACGCAATAGACTACTTTATGAATTAATAAAATTAATAGAATAGGCTTGTCCACAGATCTTCACACGCGTATGTCAAAGAAATGTCTAATAAGCAGAATATAGTCTCCGAACATCAGTTTGTGATATTAAAAACTAAGGAGTGATATATATTTTTGTATATTTAAATTTAAGTTTTTAGTATCACAACTTTAAATACACATGTTTCAACTTTACCTTTTCTTTGAACATGGAACACAATAATTACATTTTAGCTGGTTGTTTGGTATGGTCTTTATATTTTGCTGAAGTATTTCTTGTTCTTCGTTGATGTCACCTAGATCTTGTTAAAAGAAATCAGTGGCTCTGGAGAGACTGGCGCTTATATTGCAACTGCAACTTTTTAAAATATCTTAACATGTTTTCTACCATTTTTTTGTAATGAGTACCTTATGTGTTTTCTAAAAAGATTTGAAAAACAGATCTTAGTTACTATTTATCAAATGGTTCACTAATTTTGAAATCCTTAAGTTTTCATAATTTGCCCCTTTCTAAAATATATTTAAAACTGGCAGACAAATGAGAGCAATTATGGTATTTTGCAAAGCAGCTTAGATACTACTTAAGAATATCTATCAAGTGAATTAATCTATAGTTTGAAGATATTTACTATTGAAGAGAAATGTGAAGGCCTGAACTATGCCATCTTACTTTACTAACCTTCAAATATCTTGGCTAAAAAAAACAAGCTTTAAACTCGGATTAAAATCATTTCAAATATGTTATTAAATATGATTAGATTTTCAAAATTTCAATATTATTCCGGATTTATTTGGTATTTAAAAATTGAAAATAGGAAGTGTGTGAATGGGGATCCGTAAATCATTACTTTAGAACAACGTATATATTATGATTGGCTTATTCGTACTTTGCATATAATTTCGTTCTATTTCGTTTCGTTTTTGCAACAAATTATATTCAGAACTAACAAGGTTCAGAAGAAAAAGAGTAAGTTCAAAAAACGTTACATGATGATACAATAACGTTTGTCATTCGTGTTTTTAATTTTGATGTTATGAAGTTTCTTTTGTGCGCACATATTGCTGTATTTGCGATTTCATAAACTGAAATTAATATGGCAATAAACCTTGAAGTGTAGGGACAAAATCTCTAGTAATCTCTGATTATATGCATGCAGTGAAAAAGCATAAAAACATACACTAAATGTATGAAAATGGATTGAGAACCGATTCCATTAGGATCCGGTACCGCCCACCAATATGGAAAAAAGGGATTACGAAAAGTCAGGATTAGTATAGAAACACAAACTTCTCCCCCACCTTAAAGAGCTTCAATTTTCACACTGAATTAAGGTGTTCGTTGTCCTCTGGGTGCAAGGGAGAAAAGAATCGCTTTCTTGGTGTAGTAAGGATGGGAACTTGAGTAATGTAAATATTACATATGGTTGGTAGGTTTTATGTGAACGGAAGTACTGAGGGTGTTGTTTTCTAAAGTGATGTCCACATCAAGGTAATGTGACCCTTTTGCTACAAACAGGCCAAGTGAACTGGACAACACGGAATTGGTTCAGTTGTTCTAGGAATGTCTTGAGACTGGTTTCATCATGAGTCCATAACATTATTATATCATCCAAGAATTTTACCCAGAATAGTGGGGTCAAAGACTGAGTTTGCAGGAAATCATGTTCTAGCTTACCCATAAACAGACTAGCATAAGATGGTGCCATTCTCGTACCGATGGCTCTGCCTCGGATCTGCCATCAAAGGAGAAGTTGCCACGTGTTGGAACTAGGTTGGCCAGAATAAGAAAGAAAGCTGTGGTTAGGATATGAGGTTTGAGTTTCTGGTTAAAGAAAAATTCCATAGTTGCTAGGCCATGGGCATGAGGAATATTGGTATATAAGGAAGTAACATCTATGGTACAAAGCAATATGTAAGATGGAAGAGGCGGTAATTTACGGCTGATTTCTAAGAAGTGGTAGGTGTCGCGTATGTAGGCAGGCAGCACTTCAACATGTGGTTGAAGGAAGGAGTCAACGAGAGCTGAAATGCGTTCAGTAGGGAAATTACAGCTGGCTACAATGGGTCTGCCTGGGTTACCTGGTTTGTGGATCTTCGGTAATAGGTTAAAGGTCGGGATACGTGGACTATCCAGGGTTGGGCACTGCTAAGTTCATATTTTGATTGAAGTTAAATACTCAAACAAACAAGGAAAAATAATTCATTGAAGTTCCACTAAACTGTAGCTTAGTAAATTTAATAAAACATATCTTCATATTGGATTGCAATTTATTGATCAAACAATGATTAAAAAGACTTTTGGTATAAAACATTGATATTACACTCGCATTTCGTTAGTCTGTTTTGTTGTAGGTTTGGTAACTATACTGTTCTGCTCGAGACATGCGTTGGGCATGTCCTACACTCGGTCTACCATCTTAGTTGCGAAGATGTACAAAAAGAACCAATCAAACAAAAGATCCAAGCTCTTAGTTGTTTATAGTTACCGCTCAAAAAACAATAACTAAACGAAAGGGAACAACAACAGTGTTGTCCATACATAAAGTTATAACAAAAGGTTTACATATGATAATACTATGTCTACTTAATATTCTCCCACCTTTAAAAAAATAAGAGCTCACCGGTGAGAAAGGTAAGCACTCTGTTTAAAATAATTAAAAATAAAACCCGAAACTGGAAGGATTTTGATGTATTCTAATTAAAATTGATCACTTAACGAACAAGCGAAAAGAGAGCATGGCATGTTTTAAATTATCATCATAAAAGAAAATAAACATTTTTAAGTTATTATAACTTAATTAACGATGAAATTAAGCAACAAATACCAACAAGAAACTCCTTTTACACCTATGAGTGCTTAAAATTTAAAAGATCCCATTGATATTTATGTGGCGTCTTTTTCTTTCTTTTTATAAGAATTGAATAGCCTTGTAACAAATCAAATGTGGTATCTAAAAGCCATCGATTAATTATTAAAATATAAATAAGATCAGGGGAATATCTGAAATTCATCGTTAATTATAATAGTTGATACGTTTAATCTAACTGTGTATGATAATCTGCTAACTGTGTATTAGCAGATTAAGTTATAAAGTTTATCGCTTCTTCATTTACTATTCTTTAAATATATTATGACAGATAAGTCGAGCCTTTACTGAACCGAAATTAACTTTAAAAAAGATCTCATTATTAAGGTTTTGTTGGAGACACACTCATAAAATTATCTTTAAATTGAATCGTTCTGCACTGTTTGAAAATAACTTTTTCAGCTGTTTCACAACATAAAAAACGTTTAAAAGAATACATTAAGGTTAATTCGTTCATAGTCCCATATTTGTTGATACACTGGTACAATAAATAGTATCAGATTATGCCACTATTATTGATAAAACGTAAGATAAATTATCACTTGTATATGTAGATTAGTATTTGTAAGTCAATCTATGTTACAAATTTTTCATTAGTTGTTTAGCGTCCTTAAGCCTTTCCGTTCTCACAAATTCCTCTAAATTATTTAACTGATGATTAAAATACGGGTTAATCATTATGTGAGAATATCCATATTTATTGGTCCATTTGCTGATATTAATCCCATTTTTTGATTGTTCATGAGGTTTCGTTTCCATATCGTTTTTCTGATTTGATGCTTCTCCCGTAGGTAACAGTTTTTTTTCCATGATCCTTCTGTTGTTGATGTTTGATCTGACGAAGTCACTGTTGACCGCACCGATTCCGTATTCGTTTGTTTCTGTTTAACTTTTTGTTCGGGAATACGGTCACTGTCTATTTGGTTCTCTTCTTGCTTAGTTAATAATTCATTGACTCTATCCTTTGAATCTTTGACAATCTTCACAAACTGTTCCAAATTCTTGGATATTTGTTGTAGTACAGTAGAGTTTTCTCTAAAATATTGTTGGTTTTGTTTGAAAACTTCTAACAGTTCCATTTGCCATAAATCAGCTTGAACTAAATTACAAGTTATCTTTTCAGTATCTAAATTAATTCCCACTGTTTGTGTTGCAACGTCCTTTTTTGTTACATTCTTATTCTGAAATGACCAATTCGGATAAACTATATCCAAGTCTTGTAAGCCTATCAAAGTAACTGTCAAATCCACTAGAAAAACATAAAACAGTAAATCATAGGTGTTGTGGTCATATATTACTTTTAATTTTACAGATCCTAATAATTCCAATTTTGTTTTGTCAAAGAGTGAAACAGTTTGTTTTTCTTGTCGGAGAGTATATATATCCCCAATCTTTAATAAGGTAGATAATGAGATGAGATTCTTATCTAAAGTTGTGTTGATAATACAAATTAGATTTTCGGAATTCACATTACAAGATATCATATTTTTAACTTTTAAATTTGATTTGGAACAGCCTAGCTGTTCTTTTTGTTGTAACATCAAAATGTCGTTTAAAAATCTTGCGTACGTTACTTTAGCTTCTTCTTCTTGTCGGTTTGGTTCTGGTGTTTTTACTACTTCTAGATACGGGATTCCACTCATGTTTTGCATTGTGTATCCTTCCTCTGTTATTGCTGTATTGGTAGACGTCTTGATCTAGAAATTTTTGAAACATGTCCAAATTTTTTACAGAGGAAACAAGTTAATTTTGCTGCATAGCAGTTATCATAATCTTCCTTAGATGGATGAGAACCTCCGCACCTGTAACATATTCGCTTTTGTAAATTTGATTTAGATCTAATCTTTCTGGTTGCTTAGGGGTCTGTTCCAATTGTTGCACTTGTTGAGTGCCAGCTAAAGATGCATAAATTTTATTTTAAAAATGAGAATCTTTTTCTACTTGTTCATTCATTGTGATGGTATTTATTGCCTTTTTTACTGTTAGCTTATAATCCTCTAACAGACGCTTTCTAATATCTTTAGATACTAAGACGAAAGACACCAACCACTAATTGATCCCTAAGCATATCATTAAGCAAATCTCCGTAATCACATTTAGTTGCCTGTTCTCGTAGTTGCCGTAAGAATTCGGCTGCAGATTGTAATTGAGATTGACGCATCATGTGAAACTTGTATCTCTCGATTATGATGTTCTTCGTTTTAATGAAGTGTTCTGTCAATGCTTCCTCGATTATTTGAACGATTGATCTTGAATTCTTTCAGAAACAAATAAATCCTTTAAGGTAGAGAATAATTCATGTCCCACACTAGATAAAAATAAGGCTACCTTCCTTTCTGGTTTCACATCATGTGCTTCACAATAAGTACTGAACTGATCTATGAATACATCTATGTCCATAAGGTTGGGGTCAAATCTTTCAATCTGAATGTTTGACAACATGATGATATTCAAGCTTTCTTCCCTCAAATAATATAGAAACACACTATAAGATTCCAACATAATATGATATCACAGTTCCACCTATATTGCTATTTCCTCTTCGGGCGCAATATTCCTCTACACCGACTGCGCCAACTAAAATTTGCTAAGTTCATATTTTGTTTGAAGTTAAATACTCAAACAAACAAGGACAAATAACTCATTGAAGTTCCACTAAACTGTAGCTTAGTAAATTTAATAAAACATATCTTCATATTGGATTGCAATTTATTGATCAAACAATGATCAAAACGACTTTAGGTATAAAATATTGATATTACACTCGCATTTCGTTAGTCTGTTTTGTTGTAGCTTTGGTAACTATACTGTTCTGCTCGAGACATGCGTTGGGTTTGTCCTACTTTCGGTCTACCATCTTAGTTGCGAAGATGTACAAAAAGGACCAATCAAACAAAAGATCCAAGCTCTTAGTTGTTTATAGTTACCGCTCAAAAAACAATAACTAAACGAAAGGGAACAACAACAGTGTTGTCCATACATAAAGTTATAACAAAATGTTTAATAATGATAATACCATGTCTACTTAACAGGTACTTTATGGGCATTTCAGATGTGCCCTCACGAGGACTATTAGCGGCAATGAAATCAGAAATTTTCTGTTGGTGGGTATAGGTTAGGTCTGTGGCGGTGGGCTTGTAGATGTTGATATCGGATAGTCGGCGGTAAGCCTTCTGGAGTTAGTCAGTTTTGTCTAAGGCTACTGTAGTGGACCCCTTGTCCGCTGGGAGTACCATTATATTACGGTGCTCGTTTAGAGCTACAAGGGTTTTGCGTTGGTTATGGGTTAGATTAGGTTGATTGGACATCTGCTGTGAGAACTCAATATTGGTACTGGCATAGATAACGGAGGAGATGCAACGTTCTAGGGGATGGTTGCTAGGAAGTGGGTCCATATTTGAGAGAGGGCAGAAGCGTTCAAGGCTAGTATGGAGTTTATTGAAATGTGTCTGGAATAGGTTGATTTTTGGCCCAAAAATAGCGCCAACTTAGTCCGCGGGTAAAGGAAAGGATATCTTTTAACAACAACAAGTGGTTGTACGGCTTGGAGGGGGAAAATGTCGGTCCCTTAGTGAGGATGTCAGATTCAGATTGAGTAATGTTCTGGCTGGATAGGTTTACGACGGAAGTAATAGTGGAGTTTTCCGGGCGGTCTGGTATTTCTGAGGACTGGGTTGTGAGTGCAGATTGTTTATTATTACTGGGTGGTGAGTTATTGGAGTTCTGTGATGCCTTTTATGTGGGGGAAACAGGTTGTGTTCTAAACTTTTGTATTAACAACCATCGTCACTTTTGCAATATCATCATACCGGATGCCCCAGTCTCCTTCCACACAGAATCCCACAACGTCAATTTTGATCAATCATTCCTTGTTGTCATAATCCACATTTTACTCCCTACGGCCAGCACCTCAATACGCCGTCTGTGGGAGGGAGCCTTTATGGTTTAAGAGCGAAAATCTGTCCAGTCCTTAACCTTCAATAGCTCTAAACCTTTTGTTTCCTCTACATTTCCAACACATTTACTTCCACGATCTCACCCTATACTTACACGCTATATAGTTGTAAATTGTTCCAAACTCCGGAAATCTACGCGCTACAGCAGTCAGTTGTTCTCCAAACTTGATGCGTCGTCCGCTACGTGTCGCCTCTGTCTCTTCAATCTTTGTTTAAATAAAAATGATATGCTTTGAGTTAGGCTTCTAAAATTTCCTATTCAGATTCTGGCCGACTTGATGTATGCATGGGTTCATACGAAAATGGTCTTCACTGAACTACTATAATATACATCACAGATTAGTTGAGTATCTATTCAAACCAAGATTAATCAAGCAAGAGAATATAGTTTCCACATATTCAAAATCCTCAATATAGAAACTTCTGGACATTCATATGAGCTACTCCAAATCAACCTAATAACTTTTCTCAATTGATTATAAGCACATCTATACATAATACCTGAATTCCGATTGTAGACATAACGAAGCATCAATAAGATATCTCTTTCCGAATTAATGTCACCATATGATTAAGAAATATCAGTGAAATCCATTCCATAACAACGTCTTGTTTAAGTCAATTTATATAGCGAGCCATAAGATATAAGTATGTTCTATATAAACTATTTCGTAACTCAATTGTTTTTCTGAACAAAGCTCAAATGAGTTATAGCTTAAAATAATGAATGTCACATTTCCAAAAGTTCATAGTTCTCATTATGACATCATCTTTTTCTTCCTAACGAAAAGTTCCTAGTTTCCATTATGACATCAAAATTCACATAAAATAACGAATGTATATCTTAATGTGTTTTAGTTCCATGTGAACAACTTTTCACATAATCAATGAAATGAAATTCATTTGAACACACATAATTACAATAATGATTTCGAAGACATAGTTGATGATGACGATCTGCAGTGATTGTGATGGTGGCCTTCCGAATCTTCTGAACTTAATTTCTTTGCCAGAAATTATGTTACTATACATTTAGATTTATTAATTAAGAAGCTTTAAAATGAAATTTCATTGTTTCTGTGATCCAACAGATTAGATTTAATGTAAAAATGCCAGTCCAGTTCATGTGCTGTTCAAGTTTTTGTTTTGTTCACTATGTTACATATAACTTGCAAATTAATTATTATTAAAGTCATTTTAAATATAAAAAAAAATTACAATAAAATATGAAATTTGAAAATAATTAGAAATTAACAATTATCTTGTTGTTGACACATTATGATTAACTAGTTTCTGATATCACTGTCGTAATCTCATTATTCATTAATGATCGAAATCTTTTAAATACATATCATAGATTCTGTATCTTGATGAAATCTTAATGTACCAAGTTCCGATTTAATGAAATATTTGTAGCACTGAAATTACATCAGTTCGGACTAGATGTAAGAGGGGAAAAAACGCAACACAACTTAATATGAATCTGTCTGTTATCTTATAAGTGTGCCATTACAGCTAATAAAGTATTTACATCATCAGAAATTGCATGTTCATATCCTTTATCTATCAAGGATTGCCATACAAATAAGTTGGATTGAAAAGTTTTTGTATGTAAGTACTGTGCAAATCCAAGTTCTTGCAGAACGTCTTCCACCTGTCGATGCTTGAATTCCTTCTTGAGTTGAACCTCATTTTCTTTGTTACACTTCTGTTCATCAATAAAATTATATGATGATTTTAGTTCATCCTGTTGAAATAAAATATCATCGTCGCTGTTATGTATTTCATTTGGAACTGCCACTGTCACGTTCGGGCTAATTTCACTTGTCACTTGCATACACAAGGTACTTAGATGAGATTGTACTTGATTCCGGAATTGAAATTGTGCTTGTTGTAGTGTTTTCATTGTCGCAAACAAATTTTGAATGTCTGATTGCATTTGTTTTGATTCAACGTTGCATTATTATCCAATGAGGGTCTATTTGAACGAAAGTCCCTTCTTTGATAGAATGGTAAGTTATATCTATTTTCTAACTGTTGTGAGTAGCTGAAGTTATGCTTTATACCTTGTTCTTGATATTTCACATTGTTCCAAAGTTGATTTCTCCAATTAGGCATAATAATATCCATCGCATTTCTTCCCAAAATACTGTGAGGCAAATCTCCTTCTTCAATAATCCATTGTATTTTATAGATGTTGTTTTTTATGAGGATGTGAAGTACTGTAGATCCTGTAGTTTGAAATTGTGTTTGTCCGATACCAATAAGCTGAATATCGGTTGGAATTAGATCAACGTTGATATCGAATGCATTCCATCTTGATTTACTTATTATACTATATTGACTACCGGTATCTACGAATGCACTAAGGATCTTGTAATAAAAAGGTAATCGCAAAAGGTGGGGGATTCATTTCTTTCGTAGCACTGTCAATTTAACCCAACCAAATATCATCTATTCCAATCCCTGCTATTACATTATTATATTCATTTGAAGTATCCGTGGATGTTTCATTGACTTGCCTGTGCTGATATTGATTTCTATCTGTATTTCATATTTATTCTTCACATTTTGAGGACAGTAAACCTGAAAGCGGCCAATGTTAAGACACCGATTACACCTCTTCCTGTACGCCGGACACATATTTCTTTTGTGAGAACGCGAACAGAATTTGCAACGGTGAATCCATGTATCTGAGGGTGTTGAGTTCTGTTTCTCAGAAGCATTGCATGTAGTATGCTTAATGAAGTTAATCGATGGATCTCCTGGCTTGAGCGGAAATTTCCGAACTGCTAGTTCCTGACTATCACGCTCAATCATGTCGTGATGTAATGCTAATTGAACCACATCCTCAAAAGTTAAGACTATCATTAGAAAGTAATCTTTTTCTTAGGTTGGTACCATAGATTCCAAATATTAATTGGTTTACTAACGCTTCATTAAAAAAAGAATCATATTGACATTTATCAGCTTGTGATCTAAGTTGTTGTATATAGTCTGCTAGCGGTTGTCCTAGCTGTTGAGATAACGCGTGAAAATGAAAAAGTTCTGTTCTGAACCTTGTAGGTGAGTCCAATAGGCTGGTAAGCATCTGTTCAATTTCTTCAAATTTTAGCTCATTTTAGGTTTAGCCTGCATCATTAGTTTCTCAAATGTTTCGCCATCGAGCGATGATAATAGGAAATTTCTGACTTAGATGCATCAATATTATGAAATTTAAGATGGAATTGAAATCTCGGTAAATAAAAACTGATATTATCTTTGACTGGATCGAATTGTGGGAAAGACATTTGATTTGAAACCATTTCAACAAGAGCCTCGTTCGCCAATAATGTTTAACTAAAAGTGATATCCTTTGAGTTAGGATTCTAATGTATTTCCCATTCATATTCTGGTCAACTTGATATATGCATGGGTTTATACGAGAATGGCTTCATTGAACTACTATAATATACCAGGTGTGTAAATATGAAACCGAAATTTGTGCATAGACGGCCTTAGCTTACAGTATGGTTACCGTAAAACTGCGTCCTTGGCGTCACTTGCTTGTTTTGACTGCTGATAACGATTTGTAACTCACAACCAGACAAGTTTCATGTCATAGTGTAGTGTTTAATAGTGTTGAGCATGGCGCAATTTGTACCTACAAACTACGATGTGCGGACAGCATTGATATTTTGTTACCATTTGAAGAAAACTGCTGCAGAATCGCATTGCATGCTTGTCGAAGCTTACGGCCATCATACTCTTGGTAAGTCACAATGCTATGCGGTTTAAAAAATTTAAAAGTGGCGATTTTGACGTGAGAAACGACGAACGTGGAAGACCACGGAAAAAGTTTTCAGACAGCGAATTGCAAGCTTTGTTGGATGAGGATGACGTTCAAACGCAACAACAACTCGTGGATCAATTAAATGTGACACGAGAGGCAGTTTCCATACGTTTAAAAGCCATGCGCAAGATTCAGAAGGTGGGAAAATGGGTTCCACATGCATTGACTGAACGACAGCAGGAAAACCGAAAAACCACTTGCGAAATTCTGCTCGCCAGGTACGAAAGGAAATCATTTCTCCATCGAATTGTAACTGGTGATGAAAAGTGTATCTATTAGGAGAATCCTAAGCGTAAAAGACCATAGGTAACTCCAAGAGAACCGGCGACATCGACTGCAAGCCCAAATCGCTATGGACTGAAGACAATGCTTTGTGTTTGGTGGGATCAGAAGGGTGTGATCTATTATGAACTGCTGAAACCTGGCAAAACCGTTAATACCCAACGTTACCGACAACAAATGATCGATTTGCATCAAGCTTTGCGTGAAAAACGACCAGAATATGACTAAAGACAACAAAAAATCATTGTGCTTCACGATAATGCACCCTCCCACACAGCAAAACCGGTCAAGGAAATGATTGCGACGTTTGGCTGGAAAATCCTTCCGCATGTGGCTTACTCACCAGACTTGGCGCCTTCCGATTTTCACTTATTTGCACCCATGGGACACGCACTTGCTGACCAGCGCTTCACATCTTATGAAAATGTACGAAAATGGCTTGATGACTGGTTTGCAGCACAATAGGCACAGTGTTTTTGGTCTGGCATCCACACATTGCCGGAACGATGGCAGAAATGTATCACTAGCGATGGCCAATACTTCGAATAAAATAGTTCTTAGCATTGTCATCCAATCCCTGTGTCTTTTCTGTACATAAATTCCGGTTTCATATTTACGCACCTGATACATCATAAATCAGTTGAGTATGTTGAGTATCTATTCAAACCATGATTAATCAAGCAAGAGAATATAGTTTCCACATATTCAAAATCCTCAATATAGAAACTTCTGGACATTCATATGAGCTACTCCAAATCAACCTAAAAGCTCTTGTCAATTCATTATAAGCACATTTATAAATAATACCTGAATTCCGATTATAGACATAACGAAGCATCAATAAGATATCTCTTTCCAAACTAATGTCACCATATGATTAAGAAATATTAATGAAATCTATTCCATAACATCGTCTTGTTTAAGTCCAATTATATAGCGAGCCATAAGATATAAGTATGTTCTATATATACTATTTCGTTACTCAATTGCTTTTCTGAACAAAGCTCAAATGACTTATAGCTTAAAATAATGAATGTTACATTTCCAAAAGTTCATTGTTTTCGTTATGACAATCTTGTGCTTTGTAAACACGTGCACTTCGCTCTCTTCCTCTACACATGACCAAGTGCAACTGTGTGCACGAAATTTTGTACGGACTTTTAAGTATGTGAATATGTGTGTGCTCTAATACGGAAGTATTTTCCTTCATTTTTTTCATAAATTTATCTTGTATATATCTTATATATTATCTTTATATATATATATATATATATATATGTATATAATAGAATATAATCCACAGTCATATTCAATCCACTACTGGATGAGGACGCTTCCGGAGGGAGGAGGTGGCCTACTGCTCCCACGCTGACCAGACGGGTTGGGAGAGGAGAGCCGAAGCTCTCACCTGTGATCGCCACTGTCTTTTATTCACAACAGCTCCCCAATTGTCCTTACGATACTGAGTCAAAACCTAAATTTTGAGTCCCCACCGGGAGTCGAATCCAATATATATAATATGTATATCTATCTATCTATCTATCTATCTATCTATCTATCTATATATATATATATATATATATATATATATATATATATATAAAAACTAGTACAGAGGTAAGCCGGGAAGGCAATTTAAGGTAAATTTTAGACAAATGAAAGAGAAAAAGGGATTACTTACAGCTTACTAACACACTATATCACATATATTCACATGTACACACAAAAAAAGTCACTATATATCGTGTATTCACACCTTTTTCAAGTAGAGAGGAAGACAGCGAAGTTCACGTGTTCACAAAGTACAAGTTTGAAGAGACAGTGGCCACGTAGCGGACAATGCATCAAAACCGGAGAACAACTGACTGCCTGTAGCGCGTAGATTTCCGGAACTTGAAATAATAATAAGTGTATAGCGTGTAAGTGCAAGGTGGGATCATGGGTCGAAATATGTTGAAAATGCAGAGGAAACGGGGAGCTTAGAGTTATTGAAGGTTAAGGCCAGGTTCTATTTTCGCGCTCAAACCGTGAATAAAGGCATTCTCCCACAGACAACTCTAAGCTCGCCTTTTCCTCTGCATTTTCAACATATTTCGACTCACGATTCCACCTTTTACTTACACACTATACAGTTATTATTAGTTTAAGTTCCGGATATCTACGCGCTACAGCAGTCAGTTGTTCTCCAGTTTTGATGTTTTGTCCGCTACGTGTCGCCACTGTCTCTTCTAACTTGTACTTTGTGAACACGTGAACTTCGCTGTCTTCCTCTCTACTTGAAAAAGTGTGAATACACGAAATATTGTAATTTTTTTGTGTGTACGTGTGAATATGTGTGATCTAGTGCGTTAATAAGCTGTAAGCAATCCTTTTTTCTCCTTCATTTGTCTCAAATTTACCTTAATATATATATATATATATATATATAATGGTAAAACAAGTAGAAAAAGGATACTTACATGGTAGATTCTTGAGACAGATGTACCATAACTTCACAAACACAACAGAAATGCTGTACGTTTCGCAAAAGCGTTTTTAACTGGCAGGAGAGAAAATGGACAGTTTAAGGAAACGCGACTTGCCAACTTATGCTGGGTGACAGTTTGGCCAGGTTATGAGGCGGTAAAATGAGTAGACGAGTCGGAGAAAACACCAAGCGGAGAAGAACCAGCTGAAGGAATAAGAGGGTAAAGAATCAGAGGGAGGGGAAAATAATAATAAAGATGAAGAGGAGAAAAAAGAAACAATAAAGAAAAAATAGAATTAAAGTGCAACTAGAAACGGAACATAGAAGAGAAAGGAATAAGGAGAAGATACTGCGCTGCGGTGAGTTACAGGCAGTTGAGGCTGGGTTCATTGTTGCCCAAAAGGATAGAGATGTACGTCTGCTCCCATCTCCTTTAATTGTGGCAGATGGGTCAGGGTTCAGAAACTTTCAGAATTCTGACTCGAAAGGTTTCGTCAAAGGTGCAGCCGTTATAAGAAGTGTGTTCAGGTATGGGCAGGTGCAGAAGTTTAGATTTAGTGGAGTAGCGATGGTTTTTGAAGCGGAATGTTAGAGGAGTTTGGGTTTCACCAACGTAGAAGGCCTAACATAGATTACATAGCAGTGTAATAGCGTTAATATACAATGGTGTAAAAATTATCAAAATGCATTCTAAAATGTAAAATAAAAGATTTTAAAATGTACAAGAGACTAAATGTTGTTAAATATGTTACAAGGAATAGAGTGGAGGAAAAGTCTAATTACAGAATTTGTGAAGTATTCCATACAGTTGTTGAGACAGGATGTTATTATGAATTCCAAAAGCAGAGAAAAGAATAATATCATAATAAAAGGTCAAAATATCAAAGAAAGTTACTTGATAAACATGTAGAATTATTTGTCTACTTTTAACTGTGAGAAGAGGACGGAGGTAAAATAGTTGTTATTGAAAACACATCCGTTTAAGTAACAAACAACAGTTGGATATTCCAAGTTAGGTATTTAATATACGTGATCAGAGCAAGGGTTTCAGAGACAAAAAATTAATAAAGTAATGTGTGCAATGTGGAAATCGTGATCAAACCCAAGGATAGTTTAGGGAAAATTACCAAAGTGTAAAAACAGGCAGTTAGAACTCTTCATCCATTCCATTCAACCAAATTCCTGAATAGCAGCACACGTAGTGTTGATGGGAACGGAGTGTGACCAGCTAAATTAGAAAATAATAAAAGCAGAGACTTTAATTTTTCTTTAGGCATTCTTCTACCGTCGTTACACGGAGTTGTATCTGTTACAGTCTCTATTCAAAGTCTTTGGTTCGGCATCAGTTAAGTTAAGACTGTATCTCGAACAGAACATTTCGGACTTTAACAGTTTAAAAGACTATGAATTCTTCAATTGGACAAGTTTAATTTGGAACTGTAGAATCGCATATTCTTTATTAATATTAAGTGAATACGAACATTATTTACCAGCAGTGAAAGTCTATTCTGATTACGTCTCTTGGAATTGAATATTTAATAAGATATACGAAGCGTGCTCAAAGAATACCAACATGTCATGTTCATCAATCAAGTAAATGCAGATTAGTTGAGATCTTTATGTTGTATGGTATATTTGTGAGTTCTTTCTGCTTTGGTATTGATGTAAGGATACTTCAGTATTGTTTCAACAACTTAGAATCACTATGTGCTATGTTTAAGGTACAATTGAACTACCGACATTCCTCCTATATATTCAGTTTGTAGAAATTCAATATTAAAGTTCTTATGCATTTCTATATAAAACCTCTCGTATTTTTTATGCACTTGCGTAGTAAGAGCGCTGGATGCTCATGTCTGGATAAGAAACAATGCTCATAGAGCATCACCCTTTATACAACTATTAAAGCTAAGCGAGTATTACATGAGTATCCAGGTACGTTCTTCACAGAAGCGGATTCCCCCTTTGATACTCGCCTTATCCCCTCTTTAATTAGTCGTTCTGATCCGACCTCTCTTAACAATTGCCGGAGTAACATAACCGCTGTCCCTCAGAGATTCAAAAGTAACCACGTAAGTGAACCAGCCACCTTAAACCAACCAAAAAATCCTAAACGCCCGCAGCCAGTTCTCAACTTTTTTTCCAACACATTTTCAGATACCGAACACAAAGTCCTTTCGTACGGCCTTTCCTCCTCACCTCACCACCATATTGAACAAACAAACGTAATTAATGATTTCCTCACCTTTGCCCGTAATTTCAGGTGGCACTACCACTGGTCCACTCATCGCAAGACCTCTCACGTGAGAACCTCTGACAACGAAAATCATCCCAGACTCCACAAATTCCTTCCTCCCTTTTCCTCCAAACTACCTTGTTGAACTGTACATTTCCTTTCTCTCCAAATAAATTGGTAACCCTTTCTTCACTGACACGTTCCTATCACATCACAACCTCACCAGTGCAGAACGAAGAGCTATCTCCAATCTTCATTCTGATCCGATCATCATTATCCGCCCTTCCTGACAAGCAATCCACCACGGTAGTCATGAACTACTCTGACTACCAATCCGAAGTCCTCAAACAACTTTCCGATCCTACCTTTTACCGTCCCCTCGAGGAAGATCCCACCCAATCCTTCCTTAATAGTATTCGCACCTACCCAACTTCCCAAAATCCATAAACATGGTAATCCCGGCAGACTCATTGTTTCCAGTATTGACTCTCCCAATGAAAGAATCTCCGCCTTTCTTTACCACCATCTACAACCGTTTGTCCAGGCACTCCCTTCCTACATCAGGGATACCAACCACTTCCTCTACACAATACACTCTATCTCTGATCCTTTTCCACCTGACACAATCTTAGTTGCAGTCGACGTGACGTCACTGTATACCAACATTCCCCACACCCATGGCCTCGCTGCCTTTGAACACTTCCTCGACACACCCGAGTCCTCGTAAACCCAGTACACCATTTCTGCTTCAGCTAACCCACCACCATGAACAAAATTCACCTTTGATAATCGCAATTTCCTGCAAATCAAAGGCACAGCCATAGGCATTCACATAACCCCTTCCTACGCCAACCTCTTCATGAGAAGCCTTGAGACCCAATTCCTAAACTCCACGCCTCTCAAACGTTTCACCTGGCTTCGCTATATCGACGATATTTTCTTGATCTGGACCGTGGATATCCCAAACACCTCATCCGTTAACAACTGCACTTTCTCCGTCAAGTTCACCTAGTTCTTCTCGAGGGAACACATAAACTTTCCTTGATGTGGATGTCTGGCTCAAGAACAATCGACTTGAGATAAGCGTTCACATCAAACCTACCATCAGTATGCAGTATCTCCATTTCAACAGCTCCAATACACACCATACCAAACGCTCTCTCCCTTACGCTCTTGCTGTCCGGGGATCCCGCATCTGTTCCTCTGATGACCTGCTCCAAAACTTTTTCAGTACCCTCTCCTCAGTTCTCACTGACTGTGGATATCCCAAACACCTCATCCGTTAACAACTGGACCTTGCCCGTAATCACCCAAACTCCAACCGATCTCCCCGCGAAGCTTCCTCCACTCCCAATCTTCTCACCCAGTACCACCCCTGCCTTCAGGTCCTCCAAAAGCTTCTCAAACTGGCACACCCCATACTCACTGTGTCACCTGAAACTGAAAGATTTTTCCCGTACTACCCCAAAATACTCTACAGTAGACCTTCGAATATCAAACCGATCCTCACCAAAACTAGACCAATTCCGCCCCTTCCCCTCAAATGTGTCAAATGCAATAGAACTCCCTGCAGAATCTGTTCTATTTTTGATCCCAGTCTCTCCTTCGCACATCCCATCACTCACAAGACGTTATCTTTCCGACACTCCGGCAGTTGCATATCTTCCAATCTCATTTGTCTCCTAATCTGTAACCTATGTTTCGCCTTCTACGTTGACGAAACCCAAACTCTAATATTCCGCTTCAACAATCATCGCTACTCCTCCAAATCTCAACTTTCGCAACTCCGCATACCATAACACACTTCTTATCATTGTTTCACCTTTGACGAAACCTTTCGAGTCAAAATTCTGAAAGTCCTGAACTATGACTCACCTACCACAATTAGAAAGAGATGGGAGCGGACGTACATCTCTATCCTTTCCGACAATCATGAACCCGGCCTCAGCTGCCTATAACTCACTGTAGCGCAGTGTCTTCTCCTTATTCCATTCTCTTCTTTGTTCCGTCTCTAGTTGCACTTTTATTCTATTTTCTATATTTTTCTTTTTTCTCGCCTTCATCTTTATTATTATTATTATTATTTCCCCCTCCCCTCTGATTCTTTACCCTCTTATTCCTTCAGGAAGCCCCTTACCTGTTCCTAGTAACCTTCGCACTTCCTTTTCCGTTTGACGTTTTCTCCGACTCATCTAGTCATTTTCCCGCCTTCATAACATGGCCACACTGTCACCCAGCATTAGTTGAGAAATGGCGTTTCCTTAACACCAGTCCCGCACCTGTCCGCTCTGTGCATTTTCTCTGCTACCAGTTGAAAAAGCCTTTGCGAAACGTACAGCTTTTCCATTGTTTTTGTGTTGTTATTATACACCTGTCTCAAGAATCTACCATGTAGGTATCTTTTTTCTACCGTTTTACCATTTAGTGCAGGGGCATCAGTTAATATATCCTAGTCCGTGGGATTTTTAATGAAGGAATAGTATGACTATGTGGGATTGATAGGTCATGAACCACAAAATCATGTATTACCAGGTGTTTTGCCGGATTCCGTGGCAGACGGCCTATATGACGTCATATTTTCAAGATCCCCGCCGGAAGTGACACTAATCTGTTTTTTCTTTGTAACTCGTTTATGGTGGATTATACGAAAATTTTTCAGAAGACCTATTTGGTTCCAAATAAGATAAGGAACAAAAAAGTTTATTACATTTTTTATATCTATCACCGTTCCTGAGATATACGTTATTGTTCGCTAAATGTCTGACTGCTTAGTAACTGAAAATAATACTCTATTTGATTGTTCTATGAAATATATTATATAATTTCATTATTTGATTATATTTTTTGTATATATAATGTGCTTGTATGATGTATGTAACTTAACTTTTTAGAAATATGTAATTATCTCGTGTAGAGAAAGTTTCATAGGCCATCCTCCGAGTCCAAAGGTTCTTTTTCATTGTCTGCAACATCATTATTATCGCAGATCTCTTCATCACTATCACACATACATATTTCTGTGCACCTTAAAGACTGTGCTTGGCACTTGCAATTTACAGCACACCGACCTTTCTCATAACCACATCGTACTAGACACAGCATTCTGGTGCACATTGCCTCCAGCTCATCGTAGGAGAATACTAGTTTTCACATTTCTCCCATCCAAATTGTGACGGATCCGGGAGATTCGGGTGTCAGCACTGCGCCACTCCATCACTTGGTAATGAGCTCTTAAGATATATGGTGTCAGAGAGGATCTTGTTGGGGGTAGATTTTCACTTCTTACATTTTTTTTTGTGTGTGTGTGTGTGAACATCCACCAGCGTAACTCACCAATGTCTGATTTTTTTTTTCCTGGTAAGTAAACCTGACAGATGAATTGCTCTATTACCTTTTCATCTTCAGGTTGAAATTCTTCTTAATATCCAACTAATGCCAAAGCATCAAGAACTTCTATCTCTGCCGTCTGGAAAGCTTTCTAAAAAGACAGTTTCTCTTCATTCTTGAAGGACCCAGTTTTATCACACCCAGAAACTGCATGGAGGCCTAATAATGCCTTCAATTTTGTCGGTCCTATACAGGAACAAACAAGATTGATATCAATAAATCGCCTACCTGCACCAACTCCTGTGATAAACTTGCTGTCTTTTTGGAAAAATTTTGACCACCACAGTGAAAGTATAAAAACAAATGTGTCTGGTGAATAAATGTGCAGGGTAGTAGAATGCTGTGATAGGTACAAGGAGTGTAGAATAATTCTTGTATCTGCCTCCTCATGAGTGTTTTCAAGTTCTCCATCGTCATTTCCATCTGATGACCTTGCCTCATTCCTTCAACTGGCTACCTGCCTTCGATTAATGCTTTATGCATGCAATACCGCATTATTTGCGAGATATGCTGTTAACCCATTCTTAGTTTTAGAATGAGATAGAAGATATTTCATTGTCACTTTTTGAATATTGGTAGAGTCTGTAACTTTATACTCAACAAACATTGCTTTGCCAGCTCTTTTTTCTCTCGCATAGTTCTTGAGTGAATTTTCTTGGTAAGTATTAAACATTAAGTGGGTTTCTTTGTATTTCAACAAGCTCTATCTTTAAATTAAATTCAACAGCAAGATCAAAGCAAGTCTTCACTTGTGCAGGTTTATGTAGGCTTGCGCTTCAGCCATTCCATCAAGAACAGCTGCTGAATATGAATTAAGTGCTGGTATTATTTGTTCTGGTAGAAATAACATTTCTTTGTTACCATCTGAGGGAAACTGAGTAAAGTTGATTGGGTCTAAATGTTGTTGCTCTTCAATAACCTTCATCAAATTGCTTTTGTTTGAAGGTAAAATCATTGTGCCATCTAAGTTGAATAATGAACGAGGTACTGCCGAAAATTCATATTTTCTAATGCATTCTTGCAGGTCAATGTCAGTTCTACATCTGGAAACAATCAGTAAACGCGTGAACAATGAGCGCCTTCAATTGTATTATGGTGTTTGATAATTTTGTTTTGACCACTTTGTGTGCACTTTTACACAGCTTCAGTTTTTCCTTTTTCATTGGTGACCAAAGGTTACATTTTTCTGATTGAATCCGCTTTTCTTTAAAGGTATTGCACATCTGATGCCCTTTCTCTGTCATTCTTAACATGTCCCTCTGGATATCTTCATAAAAAACTACTTTTCTTGAAATGTTAATGAGTTCTTTTCAATCATAAGTTACAGGATTAGTGGATGACATGAGAGAATTGTATATCTTTTGAGCCTCCTTTTGTCGCTTTCCGTGGCCTGCGGTTATTTGATGATGTTTCGACCGTGTGCGAGTTCTGATTCCTAACATTTCTTTTGCTTCGGCTGACAACCTTGACAATTCAGGGAGGTATAAAAATCGTGCTAGAGCGTGTTCCCTTTGAGTGATATTAACTACACCGCCCAGTACTTTCATTTTTTTTTATTTCCTTGTTCAAGAGGCACCGTTTCCTTGTTCATTTTTTATTACATTCAGTACCTAAAAAACAAAAAGGCACTCTTGTCTTGCTAACAACCCAATTTCCTCTAGAAAACTCTGACCACAAATCAGGATGTTTGAACTCAAGCTGTTTCATGTCTGCTAAGTATCACGCTATCATACTTGCATAGTTGATCAGATCAAGGGCAAAAAAGTACTTAACAAACTATTCTATTGATACAAGATGAAAATATCCAGTCGGCAGTTCGAACCGCTCTAATAAATAAAAGCATTTTGTCAACCATATGAATATACTGAAGAGCAACTTTTAAAGTTGTTTTTTCTCGTGATTCTCTAGTCCGAAACGCTTCCAATTTGGCCAGTACATCCGAATTTTCCAAAATTTCCAGTGTCATTATAAATTGATTCTATTCTTCTTGAATTTCCCTCATGTAAAGCTGTAAGTAGCTTTTTCAACTGAGGTCCCAATTTTTCTTTGATTTCACCATGCTCTTCATAAAATACATCAATAATGCATTTGAAAAGCACAAGCCTTAGAGACATGTGTGTATCTACTGCTCGCCTTACGCACTTCCCTGCAAGAATCTTGGACACAACACTGTCATCATAAACTGCCGATAAACTGGCTTCAAATCCTCTACGTCTACAAAAGAACCAATAGCTCGAAGCATTGCCATTATAATATGCAACTCGCCTGGTCTAAGAATCCAGTTTCGTGATAGACCTTTTGTAGCCATAGCTAATTTCAAAACAGGCTTGTAAAGGCCAGGATCCAAAGTTACAACTGTTTTTCCTGTAGGAGTGATTCAAGATGTTACTTGTTCTAATTGCTTCATGAATGTGAGTTGTGTTTGGGTGCTTGTTGTGTTGGTATCTAAGAGTGGGATCACACAGACTCTAGTTTCTTTCTTTGGCTTACTTATTATAGAATTAAAAGCTGACCAAGTCGGGACTGTAGCGAGCGTAGTGGAATCACTTGTATTATTATCTTAAGGCAGGTTAAAATTTTCATCCATCAACTCTTCATCCAAAGATACTTGATAATTACTCATTGATAACACTTGTGCAATCATCCAAAGCAGGTCTCCATTCTTGTTGGAGGATAGAATACATTTATTTCTTGCAATACAGTCAGATCTGATTATGACAGGATTCTGTGGTCTACATCTTTTCGGAATGCTGACTGAGGAATCTTTGATAATGAACGAAGAGATGATGATCCTGGTATTTCAATTGGCCTTTGCTCATCTGATTCCTCCTTTTTCTGATAGACTACCATGCAATGTTCCCTTGCCATGTTGAGTATCTTCGAGAAAGTCAATGTTGTCCGCAGCACAAAGTCAATCTTCCTCGTACCAAATCTGAGGGATTATAAAATCCTCCAGTCACTCATGCGTTTTACAACCTCCATTGCTATCTGTGTCTCAAATCGAAGGATTTTGGCATATTCTACAGAAGCGCCAATGTTGTGTAGAAATTGAATTATGAATTTACTACGGGTTGCAGAATGCATTGTGAGCCCAACTGCAACTTATAAGGGCAATTCGCGAGTATGCTGAATGGTGGTAGCAGTTGTGTTGAAAGCTTGACGGAGTGAAAGTATTTCATACATGAACATCTGCGACAGTTTAAGAGCTCTATTTGTTACAGTAGTATCCCAGTTTTCTGAAGAATTCTTCATATCTTTCCGCCCTTGGCAGCACCACTTGTAGAAAAGAGATCTGGACCAACTTCACCCACATTCACGTCTTCAAAACTTCCAGTGAATTTCCGATTTTCGCATTTTATTGCAGCCTTTCGTAAAATCCGTGCTGCTTCAAGGAGGGATTTCATTTTGTTCTCAACATCCTCAAATTGTTCTGTGTAATTCAGTGCAACATCTGATGTTACTTTCAATGATACTCGTTGTGGTTCGTTGAGCCTTTTCGGATTACTGAAGTGAGTACCAATACATTCAAGCTTTTCTTCTATAAAACTTTTGATTTGTTTTCTCGATTTAATGTGTCCATCTCATTGGCAATTTTTCAATAAAAGTTCTCACTTTCTCCCATTGTTGTTACATTGCCTTCAATGAGAAAATCACTGAGAGAGGATAAAAATTCTTCATTTGTTGCTTAATAAGCCGATGAAATTATCTTATCTACTCTTGATGTAGGCTTAAGTCGTAAGACGTTCACCACGTGCGTATTCCAGCATACTTTGTGATATGCAATATCTTTTGCATGAGGGTCTCCTGAATCTGTACAATCACTAAGACGAATCTTTAAAACTTCACTGCCAGATTGCTCCACTGCACTCTTCAAGCGGATATCTGCTAAATTAGTTGCTACCAAATGTAACTGGTTTGTTCTGTTCCCTTATTTATTGCAAAATAAACAATTTTTCTTATCATATGTTGGCATTAATGTATCTTGTAATGTACCTTCGTTCTACATCCTTTTCTTCACGACTTGAAGTAGAGGGTTTTGGATCACTTAATTCTTCTTCATAAAGTTTTTCACTTCTGTCCATGTTATCCTTATGAGTACATTTCTTATAGCAATCGGCATACCATGATGCTTATTTAATCTTTAGGTCTTCAAGTGATATGTCACGTAAAAGATATGCAATATTTAAATATTCACTGTCATTCCATTTTGCTCTCTTCTTAACACACTCTAATACCTTTTGGTAACATTTTGGATTAACCAAAGGATATTTCTTTCTTTCTTGAC
This sequence comes from Lepisma saccharinum, assembly GCA_022664845.1. NCBI lineage: Eukaryota > Metazoa > Arthropoda > Insecta > Zygentoma > Lepismatidae > Lepisma > Lepisma saccharinum. The sequence goes on along the minus strand of JAGDQP010001294.1, from coordinate 3,527 downwards.
ATAAAATGAACAAGGAGAAGTCTATAAACTTTCTTTTCTTTTGTGTTGATGATGGTGGAAGCTTAACTTTGAAACTACTTTCAATATCAGGAGACTTGGACATTTTAAAAATCTGATTTCTCTTTAATACTTCAAGTCAATTTTCACTTTTTGGTACTTAACTCCTTCAACAATTGTAAGTGATATATTTCTACTTTTCAGAGACTGAAACAATAAAAAAGCCAGAATTAGGAAAAAGAATAGACCAAGAAATTCATTAGCGTGCAAAAGATTATAGAAAAATAAAAAAGAACTGTATTTCAGGAACTGTAACATATATGAAAAATTGTAATAACCTCTTTATTCATTATCTTATTTAGAACCAAAACGATCCTCAGAAAAATTTTCATAGAACCAACCATAAACGAGTGGGTATTCATAATAAAAGCTGTGAAAAGTGAAAATCTACATTGATATATATATACACGGAGCTCCTGAGTAGCCTAGTCGGTAGCGCGCTCGACTTCAGTGCGAGCGGTTCCAGGTTCGATTCCCGGTGGGGCTCAAAAATTCTGTGTTGATCCAACATCGTGAGGACAATTGGGGAGCTGTTGTGAATAAAAGACAGTGGCGATCACAGTGAGAGCTTCGGCTCTCCTCTCCCAACCCGTCTGGTCAGCGTGGGAGCAGTAGACCAACTCCCTTCGGGGAGAGGCCTCATCCAGTAGTGAATTGAATATGACTGTGAATTATATATATATATATATATATATATATATATGTGTGTGTGTGTGTGTGTGTGTGATGCGGAAAATAAAAAGGGACCTTCTGTCGTGACTAAAAATTGTTCAAAATTTAGCGATTGTTTCAGTGGGGTCAAAATCAACCCCTGTTGCCACTTAAAATTTATAAGTTGCCCCCCCCCCCCGGAGAGGTATTCCCGAGATGCCCCTAATTTCAAATATATCATGACGTGATTCGACACATGCACTTTGGTATTAACTTATTTTGTTTCAAAGATTTTTGTGCACTAGGAGCCAGTTGCCTTGCAACCGGCACAACTGTATCCACAAAAGAACTTTCTGAACAATATTGATTATTGCGTTTTAAGAATAGTTCTCTATTTTACTTTCAAAGATTGGAAGAAAATATACGTAAGAAACTATAAAGTTGCAGAAGTAATTTTTTTAACATTTGAAAATTGGGCTTTGTTTTTCTCTTAAAATGTATTTCCCAGAGCAAAAGTTAAAAGTTCTATAATAGGAATATTTACGTGTTTTTAAAATACTTTGTTTCTCATTCTCTGGACGTGTTTAAAATGAGTCCCTCGCAATAAGAATATTCCAGGATTATTGAGTTTTAATTCCTAATATTTCGGGAGTATTCCTGGGTAATTAGAAACATCCCGGGACTTTCACAGGATTAGAATGCTTTGTACCATGAAAAAAATACGGGGAATATTTCTAATATATTCCCATAAAATAAAAATAAACTTAAACATTAGAGAAAGGTGCACGTTGCACTGTACAATCTTGTATTTTTACGCTATAAAGGTAAAAAGTATAGTAGTAGCAAAAAGTTGGCACGTAATTGGAAATTTAACAATAATTCTGTAATCTTCCCAAGGCGGACATTGACATATAAAATTATACTCCATGTATTGAAATTTTTCAGGTATGAATAATGCTTGCATATAGTGCGAATCCCTTTCTACCGTGTAGACACTATATTTATTACGTAGTCTCTGAGAGTATTTATTCAGTTATTTAACTGTTATTTAATGGCCAAACATGTACTGTGTGGTCTAAAGTCCATCACAATCTAAGAGACAATATTCCTCGACGTAAAGTCACCCAAAATGTATTTCGAGAACATAACATTTAACTTTATTTTTTCATTTACCTGATATTTATGGGCCAGGCACTCAGCTATGCCTAAGCATTGATATGTCCAAGGGAATGAAAGTGACAAGTTACATGTCTGCTACTCTGTTGCTCCATTCATGCATACTTGCCACATAAGATATAACCAAGTAGTCGAGCTGTGTGTGTTGTGTGTCTGTGCTTTGGCTGCTGGACAGTGAGAGAGGGTTAATCGATAGACCTTGAGTGAAGGCAAGGGAACGATCGAACGAGGCAAAACATACTCTCACAACACACCCTAAAGATTACGTCAATCCAACAGCAATCAGCTTGACCAGTCGTGTAGTGGGAGAAAAGTAGTAGTGGCGCTTGATTCACGAATAGTTGTAATGCAGGGCCGGAGTATTTTTTATCCTAAGGGCGCTATTACACTATCGAGCTAGCTGATGAGCTTACTCATCAGTTTGCTCGAAAATCTTGCTGTCGAGGAAGTTCGAGTATACTTTGCCCGACGAGACTTCCGTTGATGGATTGTTTGCTATTACACAGTCGAGCTTGCTGATCAGCTGCCTCGACGGGCAATGTAAAGCGCTATAACACTGACGAGCTTGTTCGTCTAGTATGCTCGACACTGTAATAGCACCTTAATAGTACATGGTGTACTAGGAAAAACACCTGTGCATAGTAGACGTAGGTAGCCACTAACATTACCTAAATGAACAAAATGACCGTATAAAGAAGAACAAAATAAGGCAGAAAGTAGAAGACTTGAGTTTGTAAAATTATGTTTTGATATTTTTTATATTTAACTTTAAAAAACATCTTAGTATTTGCATTCACACTGCGCTTCATATCTCAGCATAAAAAAGAGCGATTCCACGCATCACGCACTGACATTTGGAAGACACTTTGTGACAGTTATTGCCTAATAACATCTCATGGTTATGTAAAACAAGCCGTAAATAAATCTCTGACAAAATCAGAAAAGGCGATTTCAGCACATCGTTTGATAGAGGAAACTTTATAGATCACGTTCCCAGTGAAAGAACACGTAAACAATAAAAATGCCGTATATTATTTAGTGTTAAAGTTGCCGTCACACACTAAGAAGATGAAAAAATACATTTAACTAAGGTTTTGTGGGTTAAACCTAATACATTTCAAAGAACAAATTTCATTTTTCTTATTTTTATAATTACTAAAAATAATGTAATTTGTTGAATAGTTTTCCGGCAATATAATTAGAATATTTATTATCAAATACAAATAAACTATAATGTTTTCAAATGAAAAGCACATTTTGCACAATGTTAAAAAAGACAAAAAGAATTAAAAGATTGCATAAGTTTACTATGTTAGCGCGAAATCCGGCCCTCTGTTGATTTAATCAGTTTCAAAATATTAGGTTCAATTTTCGTCATACACATTATCAAGCCATTTTCAGTTCTACGTTAAAAGTTAGGTACCCATCCTTGTCCTAAATATAACGTTTTTAATATACACTCTTTAGTAATTCGTATAACTGAGAAACAATTTCAAGATATTTCCCTGAGATTTACTAGAATTGCTCACAAAATTATAATGTTTTAAAACTGTGAAAATAATTTTCCAAAACAAAACTATAACTGCCGTTTTGAGAGAGAGAGAGAGAGTTGAAGTCTTCAGGACTCAGGAGGTTATGATATT
>JAGDQP010001293.1:109476-127019 GCA_022664845.1 Lepisma saccharinum | reverse complement strand
TTGTGCTCTGAAATAGGAAGCTAATTACAATTACGTCGTATATTTACATTAAGTTCTTGTATGCACTGTGCTGCCATCTGTTGTACACAATCGTAGTAAAATCTAAAGCGAACAGAATTTTATTAGCGTTGTCAAATTTATTTTCTTCGATTCTAGGTACCAGTGTTCCTTTCAGGCATGCTTTCGAAGGGGCTTTCCTCCCCAGGAATTTTCAACCGCATCCCCGAAAGGTCTCTTGTATTATAAATATGTATTCTCATGGGCGGCGATTAGGGGGGGAGAGCCGCCCCACTTTTCTCCCGACAATTCGACAAGTTAAAATATAATATTCAAATTGCGCATTGAAAAGTTTAAGAGGAAAATAGACAATTGCTTCCTGATCCTCGAGTAATTTGTCACCGACTAACCATACTACCAAAAAAAGTTAATTTATTAACAGTTTATGTCATTAGCGTGCCTTATTTTATCGATTATTATGAGACGTTACAAAATTAATCATTTTACGCTTGTTCATTTACAGTAGTTGCATATTTCCACAAATTGAGAATTATCACAAAGTAAAGTTCGTAAATGAGAAAGTTGACATATGATACTGGTCATGCCCATGTGTATGCCTTTAGGCATAGTTTGCTTAGTCCAGGATGTGGCGAGAAGTCGACCAGGACCTAATTGGAAGGAAGCCTCCCAGCATACGCGTGTGTGATTGAGGGAAAAAAAATCATATTTGTGTCTGAGCTTCATTGTTATAGGTTTGGATATCCATAACAACAATGAATCGTTTTAACAATGAACAAGAAAGAGAATGAAAATCGGCACGGATAGAACTCTTGAATTGGTTATGAACTTCCTTCCCTGAAAGTTAGAACTCTCTAGGCTTGAACTTCTAGGAGCAGCATTGAAATTTCGTGCAACGATAAAAATACATTCGAAATATACGGAGATGGTGCTGTCATCTTTCGTTGGAGATCTTACGTATGCAATAAGCTGAGCATTCATATTCGGTTTCGATTTTGTAAAACAAACTAATGGCTAATAAAAACGCAGAAAGAAAAAATTAGGTCAGTGCAGAGACCGGAAATCGAAGCCAGGTCCTCCAGTTGCATGTTGCATGCTAGCGGTGATTTGCCATTGAACTGTTGCCGCAACAACCGATTTTTCTTTCATATTGGCGATTCCTTTGACCTGGAATTCCAGAAAGATTCCTCAATTAAAACCTCCACATAGAGGGGAGTGACTTGGCATTGTATATCAGCAGTGAGTGAATGCATCAGCTGAGGTCCGAATAATATAACACATGCAGATAATTCAATGGTAGAACAGCTATCAGCTGGCATGCAACTAGCGGTGGGTGGGGTCGGATTCGATTCCCGGTCGCTGCAGTGATTGACTTATCGCTGCTTTTTCAACATGTTACTTCATAGAAGTTAGTTGTTTGTCTTGAATGCAATTCTACTGTATATTAACATTATCCTGTCCATTTATAAATTTATTTATGGTTAATATTTTTGTATTTCTTATTAAATTTATAATTATGAGCAGCTGCCCATGCACAGCTATATTAATTTCTTCTGACAGAATCAGGTTTTCTATATATGAAGTCCTAATAGTTACTTTGAGTTAATAATGCTGTTCATTTGACAATAACACATGATAAAAATCAAAATATAGTTTATTGAATTAAGGCCTGGATACTCATGTGCTTAAATTATCAAAATTATATATTCATGTGTTTAAGAATGTAAAAACTATGTGTTTAATATGAACAAAATGTAACAATTTAAATGTAAAAACTAGTAAATAATTTTCACAGAAAATAATATACTGCGTGCTGCAATTGGTGTTATACGTTAGGAAGTGCTGTTAATTGTTTATATTCATACGCTGTTAGGTGAGAAAAACTGATAATAAATCAAATTTTGTAGTTTTAGAATAAATTGTAAATAATGTTTTATAGTGTCTGCATGTACGTTACACGAAAAACTGAATGAACTGTTACTCCTATTTACAAGCATATACTGTAGTTTTATTTATTTAAAGATTTCCATATACAGTCCAATTCTAGGCATTTTACACTAGACATTAGCAATAACAACAAAAAGGGGAAGAATTTGTTAGAATGAATTGGCCCTGGCTTTATTCAAGGCACCATTCCAGCATTTCCCTGGTATGACTGAGGGAGACCAGGAAATATCTCAGTCAGAATAGCCGGCACCGGGTGTCAAAGCCGGGTCATTCTGATTACAAGGGGAGCACCTCTTCCTGACATTACAATCTACAGTACATTGCATTTTCAGATTTTCGAATAGTCGAATTGTCAGGTTGAACAGTTTTAAACAGCCAGAAACTTCTTTCTATATTACACGATGCAATCCCACTTTTGAAAACTGGACTAGAAAATACATCAAACATATTTTACACTGATACAAATATTCAAAGGCTTACTTCCCCCCCCCCCCCCCCCACCTTCTGACCGGCAATTGCTGCCTCTATGTATACTGAAATACATTCGATTTGTTATAAATTACGAAGGGGGGATCCTAAAGCTAGTGGCTGCTGGTAAGTTATAACATACTACGGTACCTTAATAGGTAGAAATACAAAGATTTTTATCCCTGGTTGGGATGATATTTCGTAATCAACAACCAGGGATGAAATACTCACCAGGGAAGATCCCCGGCATCCCTTCCGGCAAATGGAACACTGGGTCTCTGTACGTGTGGCTGTCAGTGTACTTTGTTTGTTTACTTTATAGGGCATAGACACCCTCATATGCTTGTGTGTGCATATGTACACTTCTCGCCAAGGGGTTTCAAAGATTCTTTGTGTCTTCAACCATCTTTTTTCTACCCGTTGTGTTCGTTTTCGTCTATTCCTGTTTTGTTTGTTCAGTTGTTATGTGCGTCCGGAGCTTCTGCTACCCGGATCTAGTGGATCATATTATTTTTTGTTTTAAAAGAGGGGAATCTATAGCGTTGTTCAGTTATTCTTTACTTGCCTGGGAGTATACTTCATTTCTACTCACAATATGGCAGTGGTTAAGCAAGACCCCTTCCCCCTGTAGGGGTGTTTACCTCCCAAAGTCTCGACAACACCCCCCTCCTCCAACTTTAAATTTCTTCTTGTAAAAAATCGTTAGAAACCGTAGAAAAACTTCACTTACACCCCCCAATTTTGAATTTATACCCCTCAAACTGAAAATCCTGGCGAAAACCCTGCAATATGGTATTCTATTAACAAATTCTAGGGCAACGTTTACAAATAGGTACGAGTGAGTCGTACGACTACCGCCGTAAATATGCCTCTCGTCTATATCAATTTTCTTGTTTCTATATCTAAATGTGGTTGTCAAATTAGAATCAACCGACTTTTATTCATATGGAAGCTGATGAGTGACGTATTGCAACTACTTCCTGCCCTTTGTACAGCTTATGCAAGAATACAAGTATTCTATCTGTGGTGCTTTCAGAGATCTTCCTAGTGGGTTACTACTATTAGTAAGGGAGACAGGAGGACCCAACGTGCTCCCCCGTGACTCGTCAGGACCATTCTTTTCTTATTCTTTAAGGCCTAAATAAAATTAATAGCGATGTTCCCAAAAATAAAAATGGTTTTAGATTATAATAGCGGTCATTTTTGGTCGAAAAATGGTCAAACGTTTCTTTTCTGCAATATATTTCAATGAGTCTCCACGTTCATTCCCCTGATCGTTCGGGACCATTTTTTAAATTATTTCCTATGGTCCAAATGAAATTTGTAGAGATACTCCTAAAAATAAAACTGGTTTTAGAGCGCAATGGCAGCCATATTTGGTCGAAAGTTGGTGAAAAGCCTTCTTTTTGCAATATATTTCAATGAGTCCACACGTTCATCCCCTGGTCTTTCGAGACCAATTATATATGATTCTTATAGTTGCAATAAAATTTATAACGATATTCCCCCAAAATAAAATTGACTTTTTACGAAAATAGCGGCCATTTTTGATTAACAATATTGTCAAAGACTCATCTTTTGCCTTTTTTTAAAAAATATAAATTGATTGAGAGAGAAATATTGATAACTTCACTTAAGCTTCGAAACTGACACTGTATTATTGTTTTGGCCCAAGGAAATGGTAATTATACCATAATCCTCCCCCAAAACTGAGGACATGGAGGCCCGAAAACAGAGCCTGAAAAAAATAAAGATTTTCTTAAGTGTGTTATTTTATGGGGTATAAAATCGAACCTCTTTTCCGACTGAATACAAATATGATTTATTTTTTTCAGAAAAGGATTTGTGATATTCCAATTTTATACTAAAATGAAACTGCTATAATAAAAAATGACGGCCATTTTTCTTTCTAAGCATTCATTTTTACTATAAATTTGGAATCCCTAACATCTTTTTCTAAATAAAATTATTCATGTTCAGTCGGAATCCACTCATTTGATACCCCATAAAACTTCACCTTTCAGGGCTTGATGTTTTCAATTTTTTGGAGAGGTTATCGCGTAATTATTATAATTTCTTCGGACCAAAAGAAGTAACGCTGTGTCGCTTTTGAAGTTATAATGAGTTTTGTTTTTCCCTTCAACCTAACGGCTTTTCTTCTTTAATACCGCTAAAAAAAAATCTGACCAATTTACGACCGATAATGGCCGCCATTTGGATTTATAAGCAATTCCAATTTTGTGAAAAACTTTGCTATAAATTTCGAATCCTTAATTGTTTCTGGAGGAATATAATTGAAATTTATATTTAGTGAGAAAAATTCTTTAATTTGATACCCCACACGACCTACTTTATACATTTTCATTTATCAGTTCCTCAATTGAAGACCTGAATTGAAAAAACATCCCAAGTCCACCGGAGTATATTTTTCAGGAGGAACGAAAAACAGTCCAAGGTCTTCTTTATATGTTATCCTATCCAGCGGAAATTCTTTTGTCTTTACAATGAAAATCAAAGTACACTTAAAGTGCACAATATGTCCCGAAAAACGTTAACAATATGTTCCAGTTTTACCACGCTTTTAGTGTATAACGATAAGAACTTTTAGTGAACGTAATATGAACTATACACCCCATTTTTAGTGCACAATATATGAACTTTTGGTGAGCTGATACCCAATTCATACAAAAAAGTTCTAAAAGTAATCTGAAAACATACTCTAGATAATATGAATTTCGGTAAATATGAACTTAATAAAACCCAAGTTAATAAAAGCATAATAATAATAATAAAATCGGACACATCCTGAAGGAGATGCTTCTAAACTTTGTTCCTTTTCATTTATCTAGAACAAACAATAAATACTATCCAACAATACCTCAGAAGAAAAAAAGTAAAAACAACAAATTATAAGGAAATTATCTCAAATCTGTTTTATATAATAACTCCCCGCAGGAGGATACGGTACTGTTCCATTATACAGATGTAACGTGCAATAATACTAATCGGCAATTGTAGTGCTGTGTGCATACATTGTATAATTATTTACTAACATTCCATTCTGTAAATATGGGTTACGGAAAGTTTGGTACTTAATACGTACAGTACATGCATGACACATGTAAAAATGATGCAATGTTCTTTCGCCTCTATAGCGTGACAGTTCCAAATTGGAGATTAGCTGATGAGATTTGTAATACGTTCACTTAATTCAAGATTCGTGAAACTTTCAGATTCTCTTTCGCTGTATGTTTGTCTTGAATCTTTCTTATTTTCTTTTTGTTTAGTGGTTTTATTATTACAATTTCTGGTATGCACGAAATCTTACGGGTCAAAGTGCAGAACATATATACACAACAGTTTCACGCCCTACCCTGTAGGTTCTTCTGTACATTGAAGTTAATTTTCTTGTGAGATCGTTAGTGATTTAACACGCAAGATCTTTTGGGAGGAGCGATGGGTGTGTATCGTGTGTGTATGTATCTACAAAGTATGAAGTAATAATGAGAGTCCCGTTAGAGCCTGGTAGGCATTTCGTGGTATGAAAATTTTCCCTCATTAAACTATCTGGTGTCAACAGGAACACTTTTTACAGAAACTTTAGTTTTCCAGCATCACCTACGGTATGTTTTTAACTGTCTTCGTGTTTTGTATACTTTCAGTGTTAATCATAAGTCATTGCTCACTACGTCAGATAATATTAAGAAATTTTAAGTTAACACATGTAATTGAAAATAGCATTACAGTCAATAAGTTCCAGGACTGGGTGTATTTTGAGCACGTCCCTGTTCTGCACATCCATCTTCAAACTAATGTCCTTGGCCCACTGTACAGTGTTGCTAACACTAATACAACTGCTGGAAGGCCTCCTGGAATTCATGGGCTGGAGTATACCGTAAGGCCTCTGTAACTGCAGAGATAACCTCCTTCTACGATCGGAAACGGTTTCCAGAAAAGTAGTTTTGCATGACGGAACAAAAACAAATCGCACGGGTGAGGTTTAGGGAGTCTGGAGGAATATGTTTCGCAAGCTCAGATTACACAACACGTTATCACGTCGCACAATTACCAATGTACTTCGGCGCTAAATTGTTGTGAATCAACCACGCGCCGTATCTGATGCGCCACATGCCATCTGCAAGATTCTGTACAGTGTCGCCACATGGCGGCGTGTCCTGAAACTTATTGAGCTGTTGTGGTATACGAACTTTGAAACAAGCACACAAACATAAATTTATAACATATTCTTATCGCTAGGGAGAATCTGATGATGGTAGGTTTAGAATCAATATTACTGATCCCGGGTTTGGTCTATACTGTTACAGCTTATGGGCAACAACTGCAGTTTTATTTACTGTACTTCCCCCCCTGACGCACATGAAATTCCTTTACTGTTATTTCTCTTTAAGGATCCCCCGTAAAGATTTTATATTTAACATTGGTATGAAAATAATTTCCCTATTCCTTGCTTAATTTACACATATTTAATTATCAAATACACTGATAGTTTCATTTGGAAAACTTGACGAGGGAAGAGGGAGTAAAATGTAACAGCGACTGGAGCGTTACCGCTCGGCTATGGCAACCAGAAGTGAGAAAAGAGCTGCAGAGAGCTCAGTTTCGTTTTTTTATTTAGCGGTCCAACTGGCATCGCTGTTCCCGTAAGAGAAACAGTATACTCTTAACTCTGGACGGATAATATTAGAGTCACTAGCCTCAGCCGCATAAATCGGGGTTAGTGAACTCAAATCTCAAATGAAAGCTTACCTACAAAATGTGAATAAAGATCGAATCTCGACCAATACAGTGTGGGAGTCATTCTGAATATGTATGATTCATGATTCACGTGGTATTGAACCTGGAAATTGCTGCCACCTGGCCAGTTAAGGTCTAAACTTGATCTCCGTTAAGAAACACGTCAAAATCTAGAATATAAGATTCTCTACTAATTAGGGAACATTACTTTCTGATTGCTCCTCGTATATAGTAAGATGTTTAAATAAAAGCTCAGCGGTTGCGATTGGAGGAAGAGAAATAATATTAAATATATATGCAAACATTGTAAACGAAAGCAGTACATTTTTTTAACACTTTCGTACCTTAGCTCAAATTATGTTTGGTTTCTGCTTAAGAAGTGTAAATACAAGGAATGTTGTGACTTTATCATATCTATGTAAAGATGTATTTTGCACAATACTTTTGCACTTCGACAGTAAAACAATCCAGACACTTCTTTTGCACTGTCCAGGGACAACTTTTGTAGTGAGCCCAAAACTGTCCTCTGTTGACTTTGACTTCATTTATGTCCTTTAAGCATCTCAGACTCATGCCGGGATAGGAACGGGGAAGGGAATGTTGGAAGATAGTCAGCCAGGATCTAGTTTTGTAGGTACTATCCTGGCATTTGCCTGGTGTGACTGAGGAACCCCTTGTAAAATCTCAGTCAGGATGGATGTCGTTCCCAGGACAAAAATATTTCAAGTTGTGGTGTGTGTGCTGTAGAATTTTGGGGGTAACACTCCCATTAGGGGGGGCATGGCAGAATCCCAGATCCAAAATTAAGAAAGTCCCCTAAAATTTCTCAGGCCAGTTCAGTGTACACTACAAAATTTCTTGCAATTGCTTTTGCTATAATTTAGTGCAAATCATTCACGAGAAGTAATTATTTCTTAATCTATCACTAATGGAGAATTTGCTGTATCGAATTATGAATACATTATCAGTTGTATTGGAGATTAAAGGAAGAGACCTTGCCTGGGATTGTTTGTGGTTGTGAAGCAATAATGAAAATTGCTTTATTGTTTTACGGACACAATGGTTGAGTTTACTCTTCCGTATGTAAGATGAAATTGCAACAGTTTTCCTTTCCCGACCTTCACAAGGAAAAAGCTTTACCATAATTATGTAACGTTTTTTATATGCTAAGAAAAAACATAAAGGAATCACACACTAGTGTAAAACATTCATAGTGAATGTCTTTTTATATTGTCATTTACATCAAAACAGCAAACATTCATATCTTTGGTTACAGAATGACAATAAATAAATACCCTTTCTTTCACCCGTAACCACAATTTGTGTATGTCGTCTAACAGTTTTCTGTTACGTCACTCGTACTTAACATTTGTGCTATTGAAATACCACAAGGTATTGAGTTCTTTCGTACAATAAGAGCTGGAAATGAGTACTGTATACGTTATGAATACCATACAGTGTTTGAAGATAAAATGAAGTAATCTATTTCCGATACAACTCACATAACCAACAGGTAATGATCATCACCATAATTCGAATCATCTTTAACGTTCTACAGCTGCCGTTATAACCAGAGTGTTATTTGTCAGCGACAGAGGTAGGGCCAAGCAAGCATACGCGCACCTATTACAGTACTGGATACACTTGCCTCTCAACAAGAAAACGGGTAGGTAATGTACCAGAGAAAATACACGAGCAGTCAGGGGATTCACCCCTTCCACCCTCAAACAACACTCTAATTATAACTACGATTAATTAGTATGTAGGAGTGTAACTTACCGTACCAGAGTGGTGAATAGAGTGCGAAATTATGGGGTACAGGGGCTTATTTACCGCTACTGAAGATTTTGAGACCAATATCGTCTCCCTCCATGCTGATAGTACCGGTACCTTCGGGTAAAAGAAAATTGTACCGTTAATGGTTATGTTAACTGTTTTTGGAAAGATCTCTGTGCAATGTGCACGCTTTGTCAATGGCGCATAAGGAATGTAGAGGCAGCTCTCCACAACTCGTCCTACGACACGAAGTGAGGTGGAGTGGTCAGTCTCACGCTCGACTACTTTTACCTTCCCAAGGTGCTCAAAAGTACCAAGGGTACTCTAGGACTCAATTCTTAGGACGCTGAGTGCACCACAGAGCACCAGAGATTGGAACACTGAAGAAAAGACCAGGATCCTGGCCCACCCGATGCAGAGTCAGACACACTACCGCCTAAACCACGGCGACTCCTTGTGCCCATGAATTTGTATGTTTTTACGATATTCTACATATCCCACGATTTGATTTGAATTATCATGAAAGTCCTAAATGATTTGATGATCTAACAACCTTCAGTTTTCACGAAAGTGGACTCCAAACCACTCTGTTCAATGGACTCCCCCGAGACTTGAACCCGTCACCTTCCACGACGTTACACAAGTGTGACATCAGCTGTCCCTTGTACTTACAGTAATAGGTTCAATAGAAACTAAGTATTTCTGCAGCAGAAGACATAACTCCTTCAGGCAATCCAATATTAAATTGAATGGGTGACATTAAGGAGGGGAAGATTCCAAATTTTGTGATGGCAACTATTCCAGCTTTTGTATAGGCCTATATGACCTAAGGACAAGAAATATTTACAAATAACAGTCTGCGACCTCTGCGTAATGTTCTTTGGATGTTTAGGCCTAACTTTGTAATTATAGATTTTTGGTTTAGACCATTAGTTTAACCGCAAAAGAATTTTCATTTTGGTTTCCCAAAACTAAAGTCAGTTGGAATATTTTTCTTCTTTATCTCAGCCATTGAATTCATGTATGTATTTCACTAGTAAGGTCACTTACTACACCGCTACTACAGCTGGGACAATTTCACCCTCCGCATTGAAAGTTTCTGATTTCGAGTCAGCTTTAGGAATGTAAGGCAGATGTGAATTCATCTCACACTGCAGTCATCCTCGCTAAGTTCCAACTGGAATGCTACACAAGGCCTAGTCACTTTCTTTTACCGAAAGATTACAATTCCTTAGATTTGTGACAGAATTATGCGTGTGCAACTTATCTAACCTAACTAAAAGATTTGCTACCAGTAGCTACGCTTTAACTTCAGCTTTGTCTAATGTTTAAATGCCTTGAATAGTCCTGCTGATATGTAGGGTATGGTTGGGAAGTGTAGCTTTACTTGGCTGTAGTGTGTATCATAAGCAACTAACCAGAAATATATTTGGCTCCAATGAAACTTTAATCCGTCTACTACCCAGGAATGTAGTTTTTCAAAGAAACTCTGTTTTCCCCGTTTTATCCAACTGGTATGATGGAACGGGGTAATCTTTGAAATCAACAGTAAATTCGATCACACATCGAAAATCAGTAACATAAACATATAATCTCTGTTTATAAGTGCAGAAACGATGAGAATTGTGATAATAGAATAGAAAGCTGTGGTTTCAGTAAATAAGCCACTGTCAAAGATGGAAGAAAAATGTAATTTCTATTTTCATAAGTTTACAAAATAGGTTTGAACATTTCCAGAACACTTTCTATCGTTATGCAATACAGTTTTAATTGTGTAAGAATATACCTTGGGCACACCTTCCCGTTCCATCCGATTTGTCAAGCTGTGCCCGACAATACTTTCTAAAATAGAGAAAAACAAAGGTGAGCTTTTAGGTGTTCACATAGGTTTTCTACCACCTCAAGGTGTTACCAGCAAATTACAATTTCCACTCTTCTGATTGAGCGTGTTAACAGATGGTAACTTACTTTCCGTACACCCTGTCAATCAGTCGAATACAAACTTTACGTAAGGTGAGAGTACTGAAGACAGTAGGACAGGGAAGAGAACTGTTGAAAATAACAGAGGAGAGGTGGACACAAAATGACACTGGAGTTCGAGTCCAGCTGTATGCTATCTCACCTGAGAATATCTGGGGTTCTCTTCAATTTCACCAGGCGAATTAATTAAAGACCATATCTTCTGTCTTCCCCTCTATGCCCCTGAAGAGTTCTCGCTCAAGGGCGATCTCTCCAATGTGGGACGGGCTTAGGGCCTATATGCCCCACCATATATGTAAATTAAATTATTCAAATATATATTCCAGCCAATACGTTGCTTATTTTCATCTAATATATGATATTGTGATATGTTAATGTCTTGCAGACATATATATTAAATTTCTTCTATCTGAAAATAGTATTTCAATTTGTGCCATATTTATTTATTAAAAATTCTAAACTAGCCACTTTAAAAAAAAAATCAAGTATGGGAATTCATACAAGTCTTAAAATAGGCCTGAAAAAGGTTGCAATCGAATTGAATTTATTTGTGGCTTTTAGGTATCTCAGAATCAGGCCAGGATTGGAAGGTAGTCGACTAGGGTTCAGTTACTAGGTACCATCCCGGCATTTGTCTGTCATTGCAGGGGAAAACCCCGAACCATCGCTAGTCATTATGGTTGGAAGGGAAACAAGCTTATATAAGGGAAGTATGTTTAAATTACACTTCGAAAACTGACTACTGATATATTTATGGTGATGGTACAATAACAGATTATTTTCTCTTGTTAACTCTCATGAACTAACAACTTTTAGGTTTCAAGTTCTTTCCAAATGAGGCTCTTCTGTTGAATTTAAATTAAGGTACTAGACAAGGTTTGCTTGTACTGTATTATCTAAATTTTGATATATATTCATAAAATGATATAAACGCAAGCCACTTTTTGTGAAACAAATATCTGCAGGAAAAAATAGTTGGCAACACTGTGCCTTACGGCACTGTTCCTGTATAATCACGCACTGCGAGTTGATGTGGGTGTAATGAGCAAGGTACAAAAGGAAAAAAAGAAGATAATTTTTTTTAAAAAAGAAGAAGAAATCACCTCCAGTCCAATTTCGCATGTTTTCGTGTTAGAAAACCAGTACTGCTCATTTGATGATAGAATTTGGAAGGTTTTATGTCGTAATAACGTAATATTCACTTTGGATATTATGTAGTATATAATGGGTGTGTGTAAAATCCTCTGACACTCCGATGTTTATCCCGTTTACTTGTTTCGGGAACAGCCGCCGCTGTAAGTATTATTAAAATGCCTGTTACGATGGTAAGTTTTCATGCAACATGCACATTACTCAGATAAAATGCAAGCGACGGTGATAAATTGTAATATTTTTTCTTGTCGTTTCTGATAAAAAGTTGAGTTTATATTCAACATGAGACACTGGTCGTTAAAACCCCTCATTCTTAGTATGATTGTCCCATTAGAAAAGAATTAGTGTCTTTAATAAATATGATGGTAATATTTTGTCAAATTATGTGTAAACCATCGAGCTCTAGTTAAACTATACTGGAGTGAGTACTTAGTGTTGAAAGATAGACGTCAGAGCAAATATTTAAACTCGTTTGTCCCCTTCCTATCTAATCCAATGTGGACCAAATTTTCAGTTTTAACTCAGTTTTATACGCTTGATATCGCTGTGTGGCCCGTTTTTTGATTCAAGTCTTAATTCCTGAGTTATTCATGTAAGAGTATACCGCACTCTGCATACAATAGAAAATATTGCAAATAATATTTACGTTTTTTGCAAGAATTAAGACATAAATAAAAAAAACGGGCCACACAGCGATATGAAGTGTAAAAAACTGAGTTAGAATCGAAAATTTGGTTCATATTAGTTTAGACTGGAAGTGGACAAACTAGATTGTTTCCTCTCCGCTCCCTAGCTTCACATATTCATGAAATTTTTTATGGCTGCAGTCAGTCCAGTATCGTATTAATGGAGGTCGATGGTGTAAACTGACTATAGTGAACGCTTGATTAATTATGCTTATACTTCAAAATGAGTCAAAAGTGCCTGTCTAACCATCTAAGTATGTATATCAATGTCTGTAGAAGAAAGCGGGGTAAAGTTAATGTCTGAGACAAAATGAATCAAGGAATTTATATTCATTTAATAACGAATGACAGCAAAACTTCTCTTTGGCTCGTGATTGCTACAACGTTTATAGAACTGACTAATAGATTGTCTGACATATGACATCATTGACTTATCCAAAGATGTTAGATACAGAGGATAAGTCAAAATTGAGAAACCGGAATCGGAACGTACCAGCGTCAGGTTGCCATCTTGGTATGTACAGCCAGAATTTAAAAGAGTTGGGAAAGACTTAAAATGGAAGTGATCAGCTTGCAAACCCGAGCTTTTACTCTTTTTAGTATTGCTTAATTAGTAGTATTTGTTTAAGCAAATTAGCATTATTAAATTGTGTAAGTAGCACTATGGTTGTGCACACCAAGATGACGGACTGACTTTACGTTCAGATTCAGTTTTCTATTTTGGCCTATCCTCATTCTAACATCCTTGGACAAGTCAATGACATCACGGACGAGACAACCTATTAGTTAGTTCTATAAACGTTGGCATTGCTAGACAAAGATAATGTAACACATCTTTTGCGAAACAATATGAAAATTTCATTATTATTTAGTTAATCTCTTTGCTTAATACGGAATACATCTTTTAGCAGAATTTTGTACTAATTGAATTTTAGGTGCAAATTTCTTCTATAATTCAGGACTGTCAATGGTATCTCAATAATCCAATAAGACCAAATGAACTAGATAAGTATTAATATATCTATGTGAATTTTTTTTTCAACATTACCGAAAACATAATCTACATAATCTTGACAACCATCCCATAATTATTAACCAGAAACAGATCTATTACAACTAGACGATATTACATCCTAATCAAAATTTGACGTTAAAAAGACGAAAAGAACGATGCTACTGGAACCTTTCGTTAACAAATATAATTACCATAATTCTCATAAGCTTCTAAACCTTCACTTACCTCTGTGCAGTGTAGTGAATAATTTTCTCAATGTTGTTTTCCCTGCCATCTATGGATCATATACACGTTTAATTATGCTGTGAGGTGTTCATGGAGGGACTGGTCATCATCATTTTGCAATTTGGCAAAGATCTGATGAGCCGTTTCTGAGGAGTTCCGCTGACTTCGCTTCAAGATTGAACAAAACGTAACACCCTGTTGTGATTCAAAGTAGTAAGCAGATACAGCTGTATCATCTGCATAAAAGTGTAGAACCGAATATGTACAAAGCAAATAGCAACGGTCCCAGATAAAATCCTTGTGTCACGTCAGCTATCGGTAATAATATAATAGGGGTAATTATAAGTCGGACGCAGAACGTAAGCGTATGCAATATAACTTCTACTCCCTTATACAGTATTGCCTTATAGTTCAACTTTATCTTACGTTGTATGAAAGGAGAATATTACGTGTTTCCTATAGCTACCATTGTTTATTATGCGGAAGTGGTGTTGAATCATACAACAATAGCTGTGGTAATCATGTACTCATATTTTCTTGGCTGCAGGCAACAAGAAACTCTTTATGACATTAACGAGAATTAAAGACGGTGATGTTAAACAACAATTATAATTAACACATTTTTTATCTTCATTGTGGCAACCAACAATGAATTAATTCCTAATCGCAGGCAGAGGTGGTGAGGAGGAAAAAGAGGTAGGGTTAATATGAATTGTTGCAACCATTTGCCCCTCTGACCTCACCTTCCTTGGTGTTAAAGATGTATTTGGGTCACATTCGTGTTGGGTGTTACTTTTTTTTTTCTTTCTGGATCCTCCATTATCATCCCGGTACGAACGACGCCCCACATGACGTGTATGACTGTAGCACTTTCGTCCTCGAGAGAAAGAAAAAAAAATCTAGTCCACCCACTACAGAAGGGCTTCCCTTTCAAAACAAAAAGAGAGAAAAAATATTTTCTTTTATTTAAAGCACTTTCACTAGGCACTGTTACATTTATCACGAACAAAGAGATGAAGCGACGTTCACCCGTATGGGAAATAAGTTAAATGTTATTTCTGTTTTTTCTTTGTCGAATTGAATTGAACTGAACTGAACTTATAACAACTTTGGTTCAGGCCTATATATGGTAAAAGAGATGATATTGGAAGGAACTCAGTCAGTGCCTAGTTTGAAGGTACTCCCGGTTGCCAGGCGTAACAGGAAAACCTGGTATTGATGGTTGCTAGGATCGTTCCCAGGACCTTCCGATTGCTAAGGCAACCCCTCTACCAACTGAGCTGCGACCGCTTGGTGTTTTTTTTTAAATTTGAATTTATTCTAAAAGCGAGATGCCACTACGTGCTGGTGGTCCGACGTTTGGATTTATGGCGGCTGCCGTCAAAGAGGTTGCTCGAAGGTGACTGGACGTGATGTCCACGAAGTCGACATATGAGCGACAAAAGATCTATGCCCAATGTAAGGATTGAAGCTTGGTACCGACGTGCCGGAATATTGCAAATGTAAGTGGGTAACCGTTTGATACGGAAGCGATGCCCAACTGCGCGACATGAAAGTGGCTCGGCTGCTAGACCCTTCTCATTTGCCAACGCAGATCGTAACGACGGGACAGAAAAATAAACAGAGCAGATTTCATAGCTCTAAAACAAGATCATATTAGCCATCCCAGTATCGAGTTTAAGCCTATAGACGTGCCTTTACTTCGGAAACAGGCTTTGTAACATAAAAGATAATAGCAAACTATTAGTCACTCATAGCGTAGAGGTTAGAATGGTGGACTGCAAATCGGTAGTTTCTAGGTTTGAAACCCGTTGGAAACAGTTCAAAAATTATAAACTAATTAATATACAATCATGAAGGCCATCAACGAAGTCCAATTAAGTATTATTGCAATAGACAGCAACCATTATCAGTAGTAACTTTCCGTCAAGAAGGTCAACTCTCTATTTTGGGCAACTGAAAAGGGCGCTGTTTTGGTTGAGGATTGGGTGGTTGGAAGTTGGGGATTTGGCGGTTCGGCAGAACGTTGATTTTTGTACAACATCCCATCATTCGAACGACGTTGGTGGAGATTTCTCCGCCGCGTTGGCCTACCAACATTTTGCTTGTGAGGTCAGAATCAGGTCGGGATAGGGTGTGGGGGAGAGGATATTCAAAAGTAGTCGGCCAGGACCTAGTTTGTAGGTACCATCCCTTCATTTATCTGGTGTAACTGATGAAAAACATGGTAAAAGGTCAGTCAGAATGAACTTCTACTAGAAACTTGATTCCTAAGCGAACGTTCTACCAATTGAGCTATGGCTGCTGAATTGGTTTGAGGGAAGTGTGTGTGTATATATACAGTATATATATATAAAAGTGGGAAACTTTGGATTTGGCAAAAGAAACAAGAGAGGAGAGAAGTTAGTGGAATTCTCAGAAGCCAACAGACTGTTCATTTCCAATACATTTTTCAAGAAACCGCCCCAGAGGAAGTGGACATGGAAAGGCCCAAATGGTACCAAAAACGAAATGGACTACGTTCTATCAAATAACAGGGCAATTGTGCAAGACGTGTCTGTTCTAAACAGTTTCAAAATCTCGAGTGATCATAGGATGGTGAGATGTAAGCTGAAACTAAATACTAGACTAGAGAGAAAGAAGCTTATCAGAGGAAAACCGTCAGTTTTAGATCTGGAAAATCTTGGAAAACACAGACAGACATTCGAGATAGAACTAAGCAACAGATTCAGCGCCTTGGAAGAGTTAGAGGATGAAGAAGACATCGATAGCAGAAATAAAATACTGACTGAGATAATAAGAGAGACAGCCAAGGAGGTAGCAGGTACCAGAAAGAAAAAAGAGAGCAAAATCTCAGAAGAAACTAAGCTCTTGATGAAGAAAAGAAGGGAAATGAAAGAAGAGGAAAATTGCATAAAGAGGATTGAGTACATAGAACTAAATAAAACCGTAAGAAAGAAAATAAGAGAGGATGTACGAAGATATAACGAAAATCTTGTTAAAAATACAATCGAGGAAAACAAGAGCCTGAAGAAAGCCAAACAGCAGCTCATGATAGGGAAAAAGCAAATAATTGCAGTGAAGAGACCAGACGGGACCGTAACACGAAATAAGGAAGAAATTATAAACATATTTCAAAATTTCTACACAGAATTGTACTACTCCGAGGAAGAGCTAGGAAATGAAGATTCAGAAGAAATTGATGTTGATGTCCCAGACGTAATGAAAGAAGAAGTGGATAAAGTACTTCGAGGGATGAAGAACGGAAAATCACCAGGAGAAGATGGACTCACAGCAGAGATGTTTAAATGGGGAGGTGAAAAGATGAAAGAGAAAGTTGCTAAATTATTCTCGATGTGCTTGAGGAAGAGAGAAATACCCAGAAGTTGGAACAATGCCGTTATCATTTTGTTGTACAAGAAAGGGGACAAAGAACGCGTAGAAAACTACAGACCAATTAGTTTACTGTCAGTCCTATACAAAATGTTCACCAAAGTTATTTTGAATCGTATTGAACGAGACTT
>JAGDQP010001293.1:90363-104476 GCA_022664845.1 Lepisma saccharinum | reverse complement strand
TGCGAAGAAGATGAAGTGGAGATGGGCCGGTCACATAGCTAGACGAACAGATGGAAGGTGGACGACAAATGTACTACAGTGGATTCCTAGAGAAAAGAAACGACCGAGACGACGTCTAAATGTAAGATGGGTAGATGAAATCAAGCGTTTTTCAGGAGCTACATGGATGAGGATATCAGCAGACCGAGATATGTGGAAAGAAAAGGGGGAGGCCTTCATCCAGCAGTGGATAGAAAACGGCTGAATATGATGATGATGATGATATATCGGGATGGAATTTGAAGCGCACGTACCGGCATATTAGATAAAATTAGTCATTGATAAAGTAAATTAAACATCCGTGCCTGGTAAGTACTTCTGTTTAACACAAACTTACCCAAATAACACATCCACGTCGGTCGATATGGGCATATTGGATTTTGCGACATCAATCGATATCGTTGAACGACATGAGCCCCATATTGGATGACAAATATCTTGGCCAATATCGGTCAACGATATAGATTGACATCAGGCATCGACATTGCTCAATATCGGGTATCGACATCGCTCAAAATCGATCTTTGACATTGTGAACATAATGTAATTCTGATTTTTAAAATATTTTTAAACAAAATCCCATTTTTTTATACAGGACCACCAACAAGAAATAGTGAAACACGTTAGAAATTGTAAAAAAATACTGCTTATGTAAAGAATACTATTTTTCTGTAGCTAAAGTTACATCACTTCGCTGTGCTAATAGATTGTAAAATTTGTCGACCACTGCTAGTTTGTAAAGTGATGTTATTTTCGATATTGCGTTCATGCTAAAATTTGTAGTTCCGCTCAATTGTAATCATTTCACGTCTCTTCCGCTTTTTTTTTTTTTTTTTTTTTTGCATTTGTTTGCCAAGAACTTAAGAGCAAATGGCCATGATTATAATGAAACAGCTTCAGTTGAAAGATATGATGTACATTACCGTAAAACAAATGTAAATAAATATAACTTTAACTTATCCTTCTACTAAGGGGAACTTCTCGTAACAACCACATACCGTGGAGAAAATACGCTACTCTCTACCGTACTAACGACACAAAAGTGTAAAATGTCCCCTGGTTCTGGCGATGTACGATAACCAGCGTAATAAATATTACTATAAATCTCGATGGTTTTTCTATGTACTTATAGTGATCAAAGACTCCTTGGGAAAAACACATTCAGGTTTAACACTTTATTTTTCTTTGTCTTTCCCGTGGAAGAGCAGGTTATTTCTGCACTTTAACATGCTTCGATGAACAACTCCTTTGCCACCAAACAAAGCTGGCCGCGTGTTGACTACAACATGAAACTTTTATATTTTTTCACCAGAGGGATAAAGCGTTGCTTGAATAAACATCGGTTTGCCCATATGGATCGACATTGATCAATATAGATATCGGTTAACGATATGGATCGATATGGTTTCATGACGACTGCTCTATTTTTTTTAATTTTAATTTATTCATTATGAACTTCACAGGACTTTTCTGTTATGTCGAATAATATTTGTGCCAAGTTTGATGCAGTTAGGTTTAACTGAACGGAAAAAAATGAATAATTGATTTTTAAATTGGCTGGCAACACTGAACTATTGCACCAATCAAGTCCGTCGGCTCTGAGCTAGTCCAGCCAAGGCCTTCCCACGACACCTCAAGCGCGTCTCTATATCTTGTTGTTTATGAAATATAATTTTGGGCATGGGTTGGCAACACTGACAACGGGGTTCCTGGGGACGGAAACATGCACAGTGTGTTCCTGTTGTGTCAACAAATGTTTATACCAAGTTTGGTGCTCCTATGTCGAAAATAATTGAAGCTTTTTTTTACAGATAATTAATAGAAAATAGGTTGGCAACACTGCTAAGCGGACACTATGAGCGGGAATAGAAGATCCCATTTGTTATAGCTTTCCTATCAAGGGATCTAAAAATTGAGAGGAAATAATGATGATAGACAACACATAACAAAGAAGCAAGTCATGATTCATGAATGAATAAATATTGTACTCAACAATTACTAGAAACTAAATGCGTGCTGTGTATACATGTTCCACTAGCTTAAGATTACAACCTCTCAAATAAGACCAAGGCCAGCGCAACTCATTTCGGCAATAGCTTCTTTCTCAAATAATTTATTCTCTTAAGAGACAAACACAGTTAAACTAAGACGAGGACATATTCTCTTAATAATTGCAGTGATGGATTTGGAAGAAAGGTTAAGGGGCGGGCGAAAAAGGCAGAGTACACGATACGGATTGATGAGAATAAAAATTCGTACAAATGTCTTATACGTAGGGTCAACGCGACTATTATTTTCATGACGTATGTAAGCATCGGTCACATCATGTCACAACCAAATTGGAAATTGTGTGTATGCACGGAAAAATAATGCGTGAGTCATAAGGACAGAGAGTTGTAGATACGCAATTGTAGGCATAACATCAGGACGGATTTTTCAGTTTTAAGACATACTAACTGTAATTGCATATTCCTTTCGTGTAATTTTGCAGAAGGCTGTGGACTTTCTTAGCAGCTATGGCCTACATCCGTCACACGTGTGCGAGATGACATCCCGCGATCTCTTCCAGGGTAGGAATGGAGAAGGTAGTGGCCAAAATCTTAATCTAAGTACCATAACGATATTCTCTGATGAAACTGAGGTACATTCTCCAAGACTTCAATATGCTCGGTAATATAATTCGAACCTGCTTGCTTCCAACGTCCGTGAACGTAATCAGTAGATCATGGGGAGATGTGTAGAAGTATCTATTTGTAAGACATTTATTAAAAAATATGAAGAAATGAAGGATGAAGAAAATAGATACACTTTTGGTTTTAAACCCTGCATAATCATACCACATTTGAATCCAACCGTTCTCACGTGAGGCGCAAATGTAAGTTTTAATAATTTGTTCTCGTAACCATGGAAACGCTAATAAGTTGAAAGTTCCGTTGGGGCTAAAACGTGGAGGGTTGTTCACTCAATCAAAATACCAATTTTGAAGAGAATTGGTTCAGCCGTTCTTACGTAATGTGTGATAATGTATTTTGTCTTAAAGTGCTGTTACCATGGAAAATACACAACTTTTTTTTTCAAAGGAACAAAGCTATTTGTAAATACGCGTACTTATTTTGTTAATAGATGTCACTCACAATTAAGAAATCAAATTACTGATCTTTCAATGTGAATTGTTGGAATTGTCCAGTGTTTGTTTCTTGATTTTTATTCCGTATTTTGATCCTTCTCTCATTCAATACTTTTACACCAAAGATCATTATAGCCTCTTCATATACACACGGCCTTTCTCTTCGTTTTCCCAGGCTGAAGATAAGATAAAATGAATTTTATGGGTCCCACGGGGAAAGAAATTAAGTAAGGATTGACCTATATAAGTCAATTTTATATCAATTCTCCGCGTAACTATTTATTGTTATTAACCGTTGATTAAAACTCGATTAGAAATATATGTATAGTCCTTTCGCTGAGCAAGCACAAAACAAAGTGCGTAACATTTTTACAACCTGGTGTTTTTGTTTTACGCAACACTTTTGATCTGAAGAATAATACATTGCCATAAATCATGACTTTTTATTTTCAAAATTCGTAGTTTGAGGGCTTGGTAACTCGTGCAGCGCCGAACCTTGACTCTTTCCTCCCCGTCACAACCATCAGTTCAACAAAGGACAAATTATTTCCAAATCATGCTTTCTTAACGTAGAAGCTCTCACTAAATTGCCCTATTCCAGGCTTTTTTCTTTATTATTTACGAAAAGAGGTATATATAATGTTCTACCAGGAGTCTCCAGGAATATGTAACTAAAAATGGACCTCTAAAGTATTCAAATGTTAACTTTCGAACCTGGGTACAGCGTTTCCACATTTGGAGACCGTTGTTTCCCTTTCGTAGTTTCAAAATTTCGCCTTTTAAGTTCATTTTTCCCTTCATAATTATTCATTCAATACCATATTTCACATCCCTCTTTTTCATTCATTATTAACACATAATACTTCTCATGCAAAATCTTCCTTTCTGCCTTATAATCAAAGGGTCTCGTATTCATACTCGGGGCCTGTTCTTACGACATCATTTTGATGGAAGACAATGGTAAATCACAATCAGTTCACCTTGCCTAGGAATCTTTGAGTCATAAACTTGCCTCCGGGTAAATAATTCTTCATCATCATTATCATACTTTTTTTTAGAACGCATTCTACTATAAATACAATCGAGATGATAAGATCGTTGTGCAAACCATTGAATGTAAGCAAAAGTGACTAATTCAAGCACTTAACTCAATGTCTGTTCCAACGGTTGCGATTGCGGTCTCCGGATTGGCAGTAAGGAGCGGTTTTTCATACTTTTTCGCAGTTTCATACCGATGGATTTTCGTGTGGTACCTATAAAAAAGCCCTGGTCGCTATCTTCCTGGATATGCACGATTGTTCAAAATTGAGTTTCTTTTCTTGCAAGCAATTTTTTTTATTTTATCTTCCCATTTTTCGTGTATCATATCCCCACACCAAATTTATCTTATCTTATCCTGTAATCTATTTCTGTTCCAACAAGCCTCATTCATTTTTTTCTGTGACAATTAGATCCAAAGATGCATTCATATAAACAAATTTCCATTTAAAAAAACCGCTAAGACATTGTCCGTTGCCGAATAAATGAGAAAATTGGAAGATCGCACCTTTGGTCTCATTCAAAGTACCACTCCGGCATACACCCGCTGTAACTAAGGAAAGTATAAGAGCATGTCTGAATCAGGAAGGGTAACGTAACCAAGCTTTGAATCTGCTCCAACCTGTAAGCAGAAAACGCCAGTACTACATCACGTGGGTTCATTCCATGGGATAAAGTAATTATCTTTACTTAATATTATAATTTCGGTACTCGTACATACCAGTTCATCTTTCAAAGAATTACGTCACGATTACTATAGTTTTTTTTTTAAACGTAATTACGTTATGAATTTATGGTGTATCCAGAGGAGGAAAAGGAGTAAACAGAGCATCCAACCTAGTTAGGAAGATCGTGGCAGCAGGTGACCTGACCTTTTCCAGTTTGATCGCTCACTGGAAGCAGTGTTACCAGGCTCAGTAAATTAGAGACATTGGTGGTGATACAACAGTTTCTTTTTATTGTCATATGTCGACACGCGTGAGTGTAGTGTATAAAACTAGTCCGCTCCAGTATCTAACTTTCGGATGGATTGCTTTCAATAAGGGATTCCGCCAGGATTTTCAGTTTGGGGTGTAAAGTCGAAATTGGGAGGGTGTAAGTGGAGTTTTGTACAGTTTATATCGATTTTCCACAGAACTGTAAGGGTTCGTAAAAGAATTTGAGGGGTCTGGACGTCTGGCAAAATCACTGTTTTTAAACCCTGCTTGTGTTGTATTGTCGCTTTCATGGTGTGGCAGAACCATGGTATATTTAATGTAATTCTGTATGTAAAAGTAAAGTTAAGATTTTTATTGAATAAATCATATTGCTGAAAGATCATGGTTCGGGCGCCATTTACAATATGAATAAGAAAAAAAAAACAATAGAAAATGTGTAACCAGAAAAGCAACAGACCATAAGAATAACTAACATTGCATCACCGCTCATCATTCGTAGAAATTTAGGAAAAGCGTAAAATCAACTATTAGGAAATCCGGATATAAACTAATGCAAACATTAACCAGAAGAACGGAAATGACGTCATCTGACAGGAAAAGGAAAGCGAAAATATCAGCAATACAACAAGAAATGTTGTAAATAGAACTACAGCCAATTCACCATTGTCAATTATGTACTTACCATCATCAGCACTGTCAACAACGGAAGAATAGCTATCGACCAATCAGAAAAGAGACAGCATGCTCAGTCAGGAACTCCTATGAATCCCGAGTAAGCATTAAGGGTCATCGTCCAAGAAGATAAAGAAAAACGAGTAGTTATATAACACAACCTATTCAGGACAGTCGAGATGGGATAGTCATCAATGATCAATGGTTATCACAGACTTAATGCTACATGGGAAACCAACGTCAACATTCTCGACAGAACTTTATTGGTTGACGTTGTGCTCAAACTGAGTTAACAGTGCATCAAGTGAAATTCAAATTTGAACATTGAACGTCTTTCGATCATCTAAAGACTATTTAAAGAACATCTTTTGGATTTAAGGTATGTGGAATACAATGTTAGTAAGATTAGATGATTGATTAGAACGTCAGTGATTGTCAGTTCCGTAGGGCTCATTGAATGGACTAGTTCATAATCCACTTTAACAAAACATCTCATTCTTAACCAGCTCGTTTATAATGTTAATGAAAACTCAATCATTCTGTTGTATTATTAACGTGGTATTCGAACCATTCTCGCGTTTGAATCCGAGGAAGATCTGAGGCACACTTTCAGAATACATTACACTACACTCAACAGTCTTTCTCACCTTCACGAAAGCTAAATTACAGGAATTCACCACAACAACCCGTGCTCTGACATTGCTTATTTCTCCATGTCGCAGTAAAAAATTTTGTACATTTACAGGAAAAAATGTGTACACCTGGCAACTCTGACTATCCGTACTCTGTAATGGAAGTACAGCTTCGAGATGAATTTTAGGTGGAAGCTCACGCTCCGACACGCTCAACTTTCCTTTTCTATCATGATTCATTTGTTCCTCTTCCTTTTGGAAGGTAGGCCACAGTTCAAGATGTTATGTTTCAACTCTGTAACTCAAAGCCATGTTGAAAGGTACAAATTCACCATGACTAGAACATGACATTCTCCTTCGGTAAGAATGATCAGCTTGCTTTGCAGAAGGTTAGCTCACTCGCCAGTTGCTACGCACTAAACACTAAATACGTTCTATTTTTAAATTAAATTTTCTTTGGTGAATTTCGATGGAGTACACGTTGAATGGCGATATGAAATAAGTTCCAGCAGTCAAGAAAATTGCTGAATACTGCGAATTCTTATTCTAGAAAATAATATGACGTTTACTTTCCCCATTGAAAGGAAATTATCTTCAATAACACACTAAATCATGCAGTTCAACCGAATGACGAAATATTGTATATCTTTACGAGAATTTTATATGGAAATCGATCTTACCAGCGGGTGGGTATTCTGACTGAGGTTTTCCAGGCTATTTCCTCATTTACACATGGCAAATACCTAAGTTAGGCCCACACCGACTCTTTCTTGTATCCTTTCCCCTCCCCCTGACCTGAGTCGTAGGTTCTTAAAGGTCATAAATGAAATTCATTTCCAAATTTACTTTTACTCAGATTTAAGTTGTAACGTTCTAGCACGGGATTATTTTCAAAGAAAGATATCAGTGATCAGTGTTCGATTGATAGCGGGGGATGGTTGGGATTATCCCCCTCTCGGCAAAAATTTTCTTTGGTACTTTTTACAGAAATATACACTGAGAGAAAAAATGACTGGATTTAGAAGGAAAGAAAACGTAGATTCTAGTTACAGACGGCTTTCCTGGCGCTGCACGTGTCACGGCAGGAGGGGCTCAAGATTTTCTGTACTGTGTTGGAAGGAACAGAACCAAGGTAGCAAGGATAGCGCAGACGTACCTGTACGTATGTTTGGTACAGAACTGACAGGGTGGGGTTCTAGATTTTCATGACGGTGGTCTAGATTTTCTAGGTCATACCTTTGATTTCCATGGTCGGTGGTCTAGAATTTCTTGGCTATACTCTAGGTTTTCTTGACAATAATCTATATTTTCTATGCTTAAACTTTGATTTCTTTAGCTGTTGTCTAGATTTTCTTGGTCATGCTCCTTGTTTCCTTGATGGGGGTCTAGATTTTCTAGACTATACCTTTGATTTTTTAAGCGGTGGTCTAGAATTTCTTGTCAGTACTCCTGGTTTTCTTGACGGTGGTCTAGATTTTCTGCACTACACCTTGGACATTTTGAGCGGTATTCTAGAATTTCTAGCGGTTGTTCCGTATTTTCTGGATATTGCTATAGATTTCTTAGACCACGCCTTCGACTTCTATAAACCCTTTTCTATGCACTTGATTGCCTGTACGGTGATCTAGATTATTTTGACTATACTACACATCGTGCTCTAGAATTTCTATGTTGTGCTCCGGATTATCTGTGTGGTGATCTAGAAAATCCACCCCAAATTTTCTTTAACCAATTCCACACCATATTGAATTACATAGCACATGTCACAGATCGTTGTAAAAATAAATAGGAAAAGTTGTTTTGCTGAATCCAAATGTATACAAAACAAACAAACAAACTTACCTTCAAATGTCTTAATTAGACAACCGAAACCAAACTTTAGTTCACTTCTTCACTTCAGTGCACAAAATATTTGCCGACAGACCTCCGCCAATAGACTCCTATTTTCAATTTATTTACTCGTTGGCCAGTATCACAAACCGTTGGTTTGCTTGTAATACACGGTAATTGCTTCTCAGCCACTACGCACCATCACCAAGCAGTCTACTGTTAGTTTTTACTACGCAGAAGGAAAATCCGTTTACGTAGTTTGTAGTCTGTGGGATCGTACAGATCGTAAGAATCGTACACAGGAGTGGGACTGTGTAGTATCCGTACAAAACTATTTGAAATTGCATTAAAAGGATTTTCTGTATCCTGCAAGTGCTAACGAGGGGTAGACATGATTTTCCGTCTATTAGCGGTTGTACAGATTGGTCATGGCTGAGCAACAAACTTGTACGTAGCCTGGTATAGAAAATCTTCTATGTGATGCAAAATCTTGCTAAATTTCGCCTCTCTGGATTATCTAGACTAAAATTCAGCAATTTTTCTCTCAGGGTACCTCTAACCTGGGATATAGACGATCCTAAAATACCGTATACTACATATCTCACTAATTCTTCCCCCTCTCTGGAAATTGCACAAATCGAACACTGTCAGTGATAAAAAAAACAAAGTATCGAATGCATTAGTTGAGATATCGATCGATACCGATACTTTGTAAGTATCGAGACACCATCTCTCTATCTAATAAATACTATTGAACACGTCAACATTCTTTGAAATATGAACTATTTTTCTACTTATCCTTCGATTCTTTCCCTGGACAATGGCAACAAAGTGGTTAACTTACAATTCAAATGTAAATAGTGTCTTGTTTTATTTATAGAGAGCCGCGAAACATCTAATCTTACAATAATAAATCAAGTGGGGACAGAAGATTCCCATATAAATTCTTCAAGCGAACGAAATAAAGATCTTCATCAGCTTCTTTCCAAAGTCTATGTCCTTGCCAATGGCAAGGTGAACAACTTCAAATAGTAAACTCATCTTCATATCAACAAAAAACAAAGTTAGGGCTTTAATTGTGAGCTTGGAATGTTTTATGGTTTACTTCCTAATATCACTTTGAATCTATTGTTATATAACAAGACAAATATTTAAAACCTTTCCTCCTTCTTGCTTTTATAATGCAATGTCTGGATCTGTTGTATCTGCACAGGGCGAGTCATAAAGAATGTATGGCACAGAATAGTCCAATCGACCATCAAATAAGTGTGGAAATATTTGTATTGTAGTGCAACTGACTACTACTACTGCAATAACAACAGCAATAATTTATTTATAACTATTTTTTTTTATTTATGTTTGTCTGCAAATGTTCAGCGAGTTCTCAAAACTAACAGTAGATGACTCGACTATTTTGTAACATTCTGCCCTCTGGTGGAGAAAAAATGAACTCGTTGCAATTAGATCTTTTCATGCAACGAAAAATCCATTTCAATTAATTGTTGAAAAGGCAGGAATTTAAATGATTAAAAAGAAAGTACATATAAAGTTTTAACTTGAAATACAGAATATAACAAACCTTACGTTAGTTGATTGTATAATAAGACGCTCTGTTACATATTTGTGTATATGTGTATTAAAGATCACATTACAAAGTTCTACGTGCCGTCATTTGTGTGGTTTTTGACAAGTCTAAACGATGATGTATTGTTCTGTACAAGAAGATTGAACGCCTTTCTGTTGCTTTTATCAATTCTGTAAGACTATGAATTGAACCTTCGAACAGTTTTGTATTTTTAATCCGATATTGTTAGTATTCGTAGCTTTTTCACTTACTTTTCTGACTTATGACTAGCGTTTTAGAGTATACAAAAAGGGATGTTTCTGTAGTCTTTTGTATTGGAGCTTCGCAAAAAAAAAAAAAAAAAAAAAAAACTTTCAGCGAATAACGTCATTAAGGTGCGGACAATAATCTGTGCGACTAATCGATCACGTTGCTTGAATTTATTAGACCTTTGTTTCCTTCAGAAATCACCTTTGACCTAACAGTCACTGATAGGATCTACCTCCTGGAATAATTGTGAAAGGTTGAGACAAAATTCAGCCCACAGTTAACACTGTTCTGACTTAATATCATCGATTAAACGACCCCCCCTTTCTTCTTCTTCTACTGCTAATAATAATAATAATAATTTCACGTTGCTACCGTGATAACTTATAGGCTAGGCTTTTGACAATATGTTTCTGCATTCATAAGTCGCGTTTACTTAGGTAGTTACCTATTAAAATACTCGAAACTATGTGTTCAATGATTGCTGAAATCAATCAGCCGACCTGCTCTTCGGATGAATTATTCTATGGATTTTTTTCTTCTTCTTGAAACTATAATGACAAGAGAACTGTCCCCGGTAGAAATTGAAAATCAGCATGGAATTTCCACACTGCATTGATGTGATGATGTGTTCAAATGAACACTGTTCCAGTGCCACGTTTCGAAATTTAGCGCTACGCCACAGCACTTCAAAGTCTGAGAAATTGTTTTCATGCCTGTAGAGAGTAGGCAACACTTCAAACATGTGCATTGGAAGGTATATATTTTTCGTTTACTTTCATATAAAGATTATGTTAAATAAAAGTTATTGGTGAAGTTGATGTGTTAATTAATTGCACGGATCCCTGCCAAACGCGGATACAAGAGGACCTAACGGGAATTTTCCATTCCGTCTATTTCGTAACTTATTCATTTCTGGGAGGAATCCTGCCACATGACATTTTTAATTTCAAAGGAAATGTGTCATTGTGGTAAACCATTATATGCTACCCCCCCTTTTTTTTTTGCGGTCTAGTGGAGGAAAGTGAAATTTTCTTAAAACCCCAAATTAGCAAAGAAAGAGGGGCCTAGTAAAATGATGATAAATGAGTTTTTTTTTTTACAAAGTCCAGTTTTTGCATGTGCTACGAAAACAAAATTATCTCTTAGTCTTTCTTGTTTGGCCTTACAGGGTAACACAGTTCTTCTGATATTGAAAAAAAAAATGTTGACAAAAAAAATTTACTCGTTAGAAATATTCTTTTTACTTTGCTATTTGAAACTATACGAATAGGCAACAAATACCAATAGGAAGTGAATTTTATACCCTACATTGGCACAAAAACTCAGACTTGTATCACTCACAGAACAACCAGTAGAAGCTGTCAAACCCTGATGTGCCAATTTTGCCCAACGTAACCCCCGCTGACGGTACCTTCCACGCATATGTATGAAGTGTTGCCTACCCTACAGGCGTTCAGAAGATAATTTCTCAAACTTTGAAGTCTTGTAGCTTGTGTTTCAGTAAATTCCGAAACGCACTACTATAGGAGTGTTCCTTTGAACGCATCATTAATACACTGTGAAAGTTTCATGCTGATTTGTGATTTGTACCGGTTCCTTTGTAAGTGAATATCCAAATTGTACTTTCAAGTCAATATGGTCTCATCACATTCCTTTCGAAATATTTTGTGTTCGCCGAAATTATAATATCGTCCACCCAAACTAGAGAGACTGGACTTCAGAGGTAAGAAGGTAAACTCAATGGAGAACCATATCATAATTAAAACCTTGGGCCTACCGAGACAATTTTTATTGTCTGGTGATAAACGGTCAGCACCTAGGGTTCCTTCGCTGTATTTGTTTGTCTTTCTTGATCAGATTTGTATGAAGAAGTTAAAGAAAGTATTCATGTCATTAATAACCCAGGAAAGACAAACATTTACGAAAAGAGATGACATATCTTAATTAATAAGAATAACTATGAAAAATACAAATTCTAACCGACTTCAAAGAATAAGTGTTTCGACTTACAAACTGCAACTTCATTCTATAGCTAGCTATAAAATGTAGATAGATATTGACATGAAAATGCAAATATAGGTAAATTACATAGGTAGATAGATCGGTCAGCTGGTCGATGGTCGTTCGGTCTATCACTGAGCTATATAAACTTCTGTGATGATAATGATGATATGTGTTCAGCCTGAAAGCAGGTCTACGACCCGAAGGTCCTTGGGCAATGGGAACCGATGGTGGTTTACCATGCTTTTCCTACAGTTCAATGTGAGTTCCGAACAACTTACATCCCCACGAGGTATCGAACCTGGGACTCCTTGATTACGAGACAACGAGCGTTACCACTCACCCACAGGTGATGCACGTTCGAGAATTCTATCAGAAGCGAATGAAGTTATTCGAAGCATGGGGTCTGCACGCTCGTCTAGAAGGAACCTATATGAAATTACGGGACACTAGCCAAAAGTAGTATAAAAGCACGGCGCCTTCATGTGATAAGTAACATCTCACGACCGACATCTTCCGCGTTTGTCGTCAATGCAATTTGCAACTTTTTTTTTTTATTTCACTAAAGAGTCGTTTTTCACTCATCGTGTTTACACAAAGAATTGCTGGTCATGCACTTCAGTGATTACAGTTCCCGGTTCGTGATTCAGAGACTTCATTTACCCCTTCCTACAGGATCACTTTCACTGATGATATTGAAGCGATTATATTCTCAACTCAGCAGAGGTTAAAGAAATATGAAAGAGGAAACAGTGAACCGTGAAAACTCTTCTGTTTTAAATTCTCGCAAATTACCTTTAGTGTTGACGTAATTAAATCAAGTTTTCTCAGTTTAAGGTTAGTGTAAAACAGCGATATAATGATAGATGGCAGCATTATATGTCTAATGTGTTTTTTTCGTTGCACAAAATTTCAATGCTGCTCCTACAAATTCAAGTCTAGAAAGTTCAAACTTGCAGAGAAAAAAGTTCATAACCAGTTCAAGAATTCTATCCATGCCGAGTTTTTAATTTCGTTCTTGTTCATTGTTGAAATCGCTTGATTGTTGTTGTGAATATTCACACCTATAATAATTAAGTTCTTTCAACAGTGAACATAAAAATAAAATTTAAAAAAAATCTGCACGGATTGAACTGTTGAAATGGTTTTTAACTTCCTTCTGTGAAAGTTACGGAGGTAGTGCTGCCATCTTTTGTAGGAAATGGTTGCTTTACATTAACCTTAAGGTCAAAAAACAGCGAAAAAATATAGTTTCGCCAAGCGTAAGTTGTCCTATAAACAACTCGCGCCCAAACGTTCTGCTCCGTAAAATAAAGACATCTATTATATTTGACTTACATTCTATAGTTGGAATATATGGTAATTTAAATAACCAATTATAACCCAAGTTTCGAAGAAACAAAACCTTGGGTTTGATTTGAGACGAAAATTTGTTATAAAATCGAAAATCAGGTTTAGAACAGTTTCAAAAAATCCGAAAATCGGATTTCGAACAAAAGTTGAAGTTTCATTTGGAAGAAAATGAAAATCGAATGTCTGAGAACAACGGTGATTTGTTTCTTTAAAGCCGAAACCATTTGTTAGAAATTAAAATTAAAAAAAGAAAAAATTAAATGTTCATGTATCATTGCCAATTAGAAACTCACTACTAGACAGACTGCAACAGATAGTGTCCTTATTCCTATTGCTATTAACATGGCCCTGGTCGACTACCACCCAATATTCTCTCCCCCTCTATCCCGGCCTAAGCCTGAGATGCCTAAAGGCCATAAATAAGTTCCAAATCGATTTTGTATTCGGCAGAGTGCGGGTTAACGGACCAATCACTCGACACTAAAGCGTTCTCTCATCACCACCCTATTTCGCCGACTGACATAGTAGTATGCTTTGAGGCGTCAGAACAGCGTCTCCAAGGTTGCGGGTTCGAATCCCGCTAGGGGCATGGATGTTTATTGATTTTAACAATCATTGCGCTCATTAATTTGTAACAAATTGAAGTAAA
>JAGDQP010001293.1:79597-90263 GCA_022664845.1 Lepisma saccharinum | reverse complement strand
TATTTTAACAATCATTGCGCTCATTAATTTGTAACAAATTGAAGTAAAAAGTTACTAAAATGGCTCATACAAAATAAAGTTTACCAAAGTTTTTACCATCCAAAATCATTTCGACGATAGCTGAAACATATATATTAATAGATTCAATTAAATTACCTACAACTTTCAGAATTAACAAGATTGTGTGCAAAATAATCAATTACGCTGCATTTCATTTATATGCAGGATAATTAATATTCGTAATCTAAAAACAACTTTTAAATCAAAAACAGTAAGAACAAGTGAATATCTAGCTCTCCTGGCAATGAGTGAACTGTATGTAGATAAAATTTCATGAAGTTTGGAACTTTCTTGCAAAATAAGTGCAAAGATTTCCTGTAAACATTTCCAGTATTTAATGTTTAATGTGAAGCCAATATTAACTAACTTAGCTTACGTACTTACAATGTCATTTCGTACT
This sequence comes from Lepisma saccharinum, assembly GCA_022664845.1. NCBI lineage: Eukaryota > Metazoa > Arthropoda > Insecta > Zygentoma > Lepismatidae > Lepisma > Lepisma saccharinum. Next base: position 89,803 of record JAGDQP010001293.1, on the reverse strand, counting down.
CTGTAGAAAACCGATTTTGAGTATAGGTAAATAAATTAAAAAAACAACAAAACAAGCAACGGCTACGACGCTACTTATTTTTCTTAAAAGGTAGAAACACGGAGACCAGAGCTGAAACCGGGTCACTTTTGGAGATCCGGTGACCTACTCTTACCTGATAATAGGTGACTCGGTCCAAAATTTGAACCAATTGACTAGGTCAGGGAAAATGAGCCTAGCATTTTCGGCGTAATATTTTTTTCGTGCTCTAGGGTAGTAACCCCTCCGATCCGGGTCATTCCTGAAAGAAACACTCTTCAAACGCAAGAAAATAATTGAAAATTCTGCTTTGCCTTTCGTTTCACTGTGTTCAAATCTGGTCACTGGATCAGGCCGGGTACCAAGCATAGACCCGGTGACCCGATCTAGAACTTGACCCAAATGATTCGGTGACCCGTTTCAGTTCTAGGTGAAACCTGTGTACATAACTGATACCCAAAATCCAAAAATTGGTTTTAAACAAGAAGAAAAGGAAAATCTGATTTCGAGCCCCCCCCCCCCCGAAAAACAGCCAAAAATTTCGTTTTGACCACCAACAAAAATCTTATTTTGAGTCAAAACTCAGAATCTGTTTTTGCAAATAGAAAGATGTAGAGGGCAGATATCTAGATTGATAAGGGAGTTGTATGGAGGGGGACCTTGTAGTGTTACCGACGAGACGACATTTAGGTTGTCATTTGTATATTTTGCATTACGAGAGCTCTGTCTCGTCTCGTTCTCTATAGCCATTTCTCTGTCTTGTCTCGTCTCGTGGCAACACTACGTTTGTATCGTCTAACGCAATTCCCTGAACTGTGTACCTCACCAGCACGAAAAGGTAACCAAACGAACTGTTGTTATTTTAATTCCTTTTCATGACTACATAACTTTGCTCACTTTCGTATGAAATCTCAAGGGAGAACGTCATTTTCTGGACTAAAGCAATTTGAAGAATTTCTTGTGAAACGACGTTTGCTACTCCACGAGAGACCTACACAGGAGGAGTGTCTGTCTGTTCCTCATCTAAACTGGTTTTGCGGTGCGACTCGTGTCTTCCTGGAACATCTGCAGTGAAAGTGTAACTGATTAAAAGTGCTGCCATCTAGGAGAAATCAGTTGTAACTAACTCGAACTGACAAATAGGCAAATCATTATGTCATTCTCCCTCTCTCTCCCAATTGTGATTACGTGTTGTGTATGTGTGTGTGCCTCAGAAAATAAAACAGAGGGAGAGAGAGAGAGAGAACAATTAAGGTTAAGTGCTATTTATATTCTTCTTTGCTTCGAGAAATGGGCAATTGAGATTTGAATTCATTTTCAAAGCCTGTCATATCTTTCCTTGATAGTGAAGTGTTTCTTTCTTACGTTTATTGAAAATGAGTGTAAAGGTAGGTACTCAACATAGAGAATATACTGTATTGTGAACATAGCTCCCTTTATATGTAATTTGAATGTTAAATTAGTTGATAAAGTACCGCAGAAGTATCGACATATCCTTCTTTGAAATCTATAACGTTTGCAGCATAAGCTTTCCTGGTGTCTGTGCGTGTCTTTATTGAGGCTTAAGAACGAAACCAGAGGAGGAGAGAGATTCTACAACAAAGAAATAATACTATGTAAGAAGTCCCCACCCATAAACGGCTCCAGTTGTCAGTGTTGCCAACCTATTTTAATACATAGAAAGATATTTTAACGCCCAAAGTATATGAGCAACTAAAAACAGTGTGAGAATTTAACCTTTTACTCGGAGGCGGGGGGATAAAACATGACGCACCGATTTCAAGTAAGAAGATTCAGAAGAAAATGCTGTAGAAGTCCCAAATGTAATGAAGGAAGAAGTGGATAACGTACTTCGAGGGATGAAGAAACGGAAAGACGCCAGGAGAAGATGGACTCACAGCAGAGATGTTTAAATGGTGAGGTGAAAAGATGAAAGAGGAACTTGCCAAATTACTCTCTATGTGCCTGAGAAAGAGAGAAATACCCACAAATTGGAATAGTGCTGTTATCATTTTGTTGTATAAGAAAGGAGACAAAGAACGCGTCGATTACTAGTGACCAATAAGTTTACTGTCAGTTCTATACAAAACGTTCACCAAAGTTATTTTGAATCGTATTGAACGAGACTTAGATTTTAACCAGGGAAGAGAACAAGCCGGATTTTGTTGTGGATTTAGCACAATGGACCACATACAAGTATGAATGAAGATGAAATGGAGATAGCTAGACGAAGAGATGGAAGATGGACGACGGATGTACTACATTGGATTCCCAGAGAAAAGAAACGACCGAGACGACGTCCAAATTCAAGATAGGTAGATGAAATCACCAATCACAATCATTCACATTGGCTTCTTAGCTGCTAGCCTGTAAACAGTTTGCTTGCATGTGTTGACGACAGTTTCGTTTCTCTGTGGTGATGTTGATCAGTTACGAAGTGGTTTTCCTTCTTTGATCCACATAGCAGCGTACTTTGCTGCTGAGATATCTTGCATCACTGGACCATTGATGGAGATGACCATGAGTGACGACCTGACGATAGTGTGTTAATATGCATCCTATTCTTCGTGTCCACTAAAATAAGGTTCATCTGACCTAACGCACGTTCACACTTCGCTCCGCAGGCACAACATCAATTCGTGATATCAGCTTGTTTAAGGTACTGATTGACAATATATTCTTTTTTTCTTTATATTCTCCGAAGTGCTTCATCACTAACCACTAAGAACTCTGCCAGGTTGATCCATTTTTACCTAAATCGTGCAGATTTTTTTATTATTCATCACCGAATAGAATTAATTCGTTTCATTCCTTGGCCACTTCATTTGGTTTAAAACTTCAAACGTTTTTATGAGTTCATTATAATCACTAATTATTAAGTCGTGTAATAACGTCATCGACAAGCCCCTGCAGAAACTATTTTCGAAAGTATATAAAATCTTATGTTTCAGTAGTGAAGGGATCTTAATTTTCAGGCACTTAAACTTCTTTCTTGCGTCGTATTCCTCTGCCACTCCCATGAAAATAGTTTAAAATTCTGCCAGTTAAATATGTTCTAATTTTCTATCTAATATCTTGATTGAAACATCTTCTAAGGGGAGGGGTGGATTTTATCCCTGGCAGGGAAGAAAAAATAAATTTCTCAGGGTTGTATTCATTTATGGCATATCTAGTGATAATTTTAGTTATATGGTAACCCTGTTTATAGAAAGAGAATAATAAAAGTGGGATGATACTGCGTGAAATCACGACTTTTGAGAACAAAATAATAGCGCCAAAATCTATTCCTTTGTTCATTCCCCTTCCTTCCAAGATTTCGACAGCACTCATTCTAGATTGAATTCTAGAAAACAAGCATAACTTTAAAATTATTATGAATGCACCAAAAAAGGAAAGAAATATACAAAAAAATAACGAAACAATACATTGCTTCATCACCATCCCGTAATAACATAGTATGAGACGTGGAAGAATGATTATAATTTAATACTACGAATTCAAATGGCAAGTGAATAGAAATATTGAAAGCTTCAGAGAATACACCATTCCTCAATATTATCCCAACGCTAAAGACAGAAAAAAATAATACTACAGAGACTTCAGATTGAGCGAAAATGTTACAACATTACTCTGGTTAGATTAGGTTCACAATCTTTTCTGTAAATTCTGCGAATTTCGTTTTTCCCCATCATTAATTTATGGGATTGGAATAACTGGAAAGGTTTTGCATAGCAGTCTAGTGCAGTAACATTTTTGTTAATAATATTTTTTTTTTAAGAACACAATTTGAAAGACGTTGGAGTAAAAGTTAATATTTTTATTAATTAATTATTTCCTGATATAGACCTACTTTCCACAGTAGCATTATGCACATCAAATCCAGAACAATTTTCATATTCTTCGCCAAAATAGATTCTACTTTTATGTTTTCATTCCTTAGATTTGTTTTCTTCTGTCTCTATTGTACTGAAAGGCAAAGAATGTATTCGGATGGGTGACGCAAGGGGAAATAAAATAGGCATGACTATAACTGGAAGAGTGGACTGCCAGTTCCGATGTTGACAGCTTTTCTCCCCAGCCTCTTTCCCGTTTGTGTATCAGGAGTAAGGATGCGTCGTTGGACCAACACTTCGTACGACCAACAGCCTCTCAAGCAGCAAGAACCGGCGTACGACCAACACCCCAGGGCAAAAATCTGTGTTGGTCGAATGCCGTGTTGGTTCAACGCCGTGTTGGTCAAACGCCGTGTTGGTCAAACGCCGTGTTGGTTCAACGCCGTGTTGGTCAAACGCTGTGTTGGTCCAACGCATGTAACCCTTGAAGCTAGAGTTTTTTACATAAATTATTATTACATAATTATTTCAATATTATCAAGATTTGTGTTTTACCGTGTTGGTCGTATGCCGGTTATTACTGTTGGTCGAACGCCGTGTTGGTTCAACGCCGTGTTGGTCCTACGCCGTGATGGTTTCGTGTTGGTCCAACGCCGTGTTGGTTCAACGCCGTGTTGGTCCAACGCCGTGTTGGTCAAACGCCGTGTTGGTCCAACGCATGTAATCCTCAGGAGTGAGCGTGTTCAATCGTGGTTGTCCCAGTCACATTTTCTGTACATTCTGTGTATTTGGTGGTATTTAGTTAGGTACGGAAGACAGAGCTTTCTCGTAAGACTTATTATAAGGCAGTCCACTGAGGAAATACCGCGTGGCAACAGTGTGTATAATGTATGACCAATATCCAATGAAATGACTCTCCTTTCTTGTTGTGTTGGTAAGCGGGCAAAACAAAAGAGAGAGTTCTATGCTTTCCTAATTACCAATATTGCACCCTCTGCAAGTCTTTCACTGTTATGTCAGGAAGATGAGCTCGCTTCTCAGTTTGAAAACCACTGAACTAGACAGTGAACACGAACGTTTGGGGATGCGGCTATGGACCAACACTTCGTACGACCAACATCCTCTCAATCAGAACGAACCGGTGGCGTACGACGAACATCCCAGGCAAAAAAAAACACTTTTGGTCGAATGCCGTGTTGGTTCAACACCGTGTTAGTCCTACGCATGTAACCCGAACGTTTTCGTCTCTTTCAATATGCAAAGAGAAGCCACCTGAGTACTCACTTTCAGTTCGCAATGTTGCCAGCGAAATTCTGATCCATGTTACACTGTCGTCTATCCATATCTAAGAGATTTCACCCATAAATCCCAATGTTCACCGTTTTGCGTGTTTTAATTTTCTGTATTATTGTATATCATGTAAATTTGCATTTTTTTTCTCTCTCTCTCTAAACCAAGTATTTATGATCGTATAATGAAAATCCATTTCTTCTCTCACAGGGCTTCCTTCCAGTATTGGGACCTGATGTACCGGAAACCAACTTCTCCTGCGAAGGACGAGTATCTGGGTATTACGCAGACATGGACACAGGATGCCAGGTAAACTCAACATGCGTAGATGCCGTTTCATTTTGATTTACTCGGGACGGTTGTTACCGCCCACAATTTCCTCCAACTTCTCACTTCTAAGATCTACAGAGAGCGAGTCTATTGTTTCTAGCAAGGCATTCCTCTTGTAGTGTGTTAAGTCTAAAATTAGATGCCGTAAATTCGATCTGTATTCTTCTATCGTAGGTTATGTACAAACGAAGTCAACACTAAACTAATGCAGTTCCTTATTAAATAATTGTTTTGTTTACAGCTTCACAAGCCTTTAGATTCATGTGAGCGAGGTAAGACTGCTAAAAGTGAGCTCAGTGATGAGTCAAGAACAAATGACAGTAGTTGTACTAATAATAGCGTACCCAATGAGCATTTTCTAATGTACTATGAATGCGAGATCACTCAGAAGTAAAGCACGTTAATTCTCTAGAAACATTTCAATAAACAATTATGACTTTGTAGCAATAACAGATACCTGGCTATCTGGTGATTATTTTGATTCTGATTTCTTTTATAATAGATACATGGTTTACCGTAGAAGCAGAGACTACCAAAACAGTGGAAAAACAACAGGGGGAGGGGTCTTGCTGGCAGTTCAGGGCCTGGAAGTCACTCAAGTAGTTGTTGCTCACCAGGACCCTGAGGGTATTCTCGTGAAAACAATGATAAATTCCAAACCGCTTTACATATGCGTTGTGTATTTTGAACCAAACTGATATTTCATTGTATGAATATTTTTTTTCATTTTACTGAAATTAATTGCACAATAGGTAGCACACTATTCTCCTTGTCGGTGACATAACTCCGCCCCCCTCCTCCTCCATTACCAGCAAAAGTTTTGATTTGGCTCAATCAACAAATAAATGCCAGAGTCTCTATAATTTTATGTTATATCATGAAATGGAATCACATAATAATGTTACAAATAGTTTAGGGAGAACGTTAGACTTAGTAATCAGTAACCTTCCAAATGTAACAGTAGTTAGAGAACTACATCCATTAGTTAAAGAGGATGCTTACCATCCATCACTTTGTATAATTTCTCCACTCGTTCGAACACCTAAACTCAGAAACAAAATAAATATACTAGGATTTAATTTTCAGAAAGAGAATTATGTATATCTTTATAATGAATTAGCTAGAGTAGATTGACAAAATTTAGGAAAAACATACGGATGTGAATGAAACAGTTGATGAGTTCTATAAAGTAATTTATGCAATATTTCAAAAGTGTATTCCCATGAAAAGGACAACGACGAAAACTTTCTCTTGCTGGTTTACAAAAAGGATAATAAACAAAATAAAAATGAAATGGCGTCATCGCGTTAAATGGCTTAAGGGGAAGGGAACGACCGATCATCAATATCACTATAACGAGTACTGCAAACTAGGTAAGGAAGTGAAGCGGGAAATTGAAAAAGCACATAATGCGTTTATTTCTAATGCTGAAAATAATATAGCACAAGACCCACAGCACTTCTGGTCCTATATCAAGAGCAGGGGTGGAATGGAGGGTATACGCGGGTACACGCCGTGTACCCACCTAATAGTATAAATCACAGCGTGTACCCACCTCAGTGCATAAATATAAAGGAACGTGTTCCCAAATCCGGATTTTTATTGAGCAGCGTGTACCCCCCAAAAATCTTACCATTCCAGCCCTGATCAAGAGTAAATCACGCCATCTTTCTCCAACACCCATGCTATATGAGAGACAAACCCTGACTGGCAATGATGAGGTAGCCAATGTTTTCACGCAGCATTTCCAATATATTTACAATATTTCTCAACTAAAACGATTGACAATATACTTGATGACTACTCGCAGGAAGAATGTCAGAACTTATTCCACGTTTTAGAAATAAGTATAAGTGGCATTCAAAAGGCCATACAGAAACTGAAACCAAATAAGGCAGTTGGGCCTGATAATATACCAGCTTATATTGTGAAGGGTTGTAGTGATATTTTTAAAGAACCGCTATATACGCTATTTAATTTATCAATAAGAACAAGTGTCTTTCCGGATATGTGCAAAGAATCAATTGTATGCCCAGTTTCGAAAGCAGGCAATAAAAATAAAGTGGACAACTATCGTCCTGTAGCCATATTGTCAACGGTTGCTAAAGTATTTGAAAGTGTCATTTATGATCAGTACCAGCATGTTAAGCCGGTACTATCAACATGGCTTTTTACAGAAGAGATCTACTGTAATTAATCTGGCTGTAATTACAGACTTCATAGCTTCCGCCTTAGACAATAAAGAACAAGTAGATGTTGTATACACGGATTCTAAAAAGCATTCGATACTGTGGACCATAATATACTAATTCAAAAGCTTTCCACATTCAGTTTTAGTCCTTCTATGATCCAATTCTTCAAATCTTATTTAAATAACCGTAGATAATCCGTTCTAAATAAAGAATATAAAACCAATTGTTTTTATTTCGATTCCGGTGTTCCTCAGGAATCTAATCTTGGTCCTCTCCTGTTTTTATTATTTATCAACATGCACGGCAGTGCATGAGCCAAGTTCTTCACGTCAGAAAACGACAGTACTGCCAGAAGCATGTTATACAGGAACAAGAGTTTATGGCAAAATCGACGATTTGGTAGCCCTGTAAGAAAAAAGATGTTAAAGATAGGAATATGAGCTTTTGCCGTTAAGGAGATATGGTAAATATGTGCAAATGTACAAAATTTCATATTCGTATCTCAAACTATGTTCTAGTTGTGGACCCCTGAAATTACACATTTTAGGCTAACTGACTCACTCACTCACTGACTCACTGACTCACTCATCATATTGTTTAGGGTGTTTGGAGTAAGCTAGAAACATGAAATTTGGTATGAAGGTAGAGGATGATAAGTAGATAAAGGAAAAATTCCGACATTTTGAAAAGGTCGCCATCTTGGATTCAAAATGGCCGCCAAACCTAAAATTACAAAGAATACACAGCCTAAACGACTAAAGCTAGAACAGTGAAATTTGGTATGAAACTACATCATTGATAGCAAATTAAGAAAACGTTTTAAAAATTTGAAAAAGTCACCATTTTGGATTCAAAATGGCCACCAACCCTAAACTTTTAAAGAATACACAGCCTAAACGGCTGCCGCTAGAATAATGAAATTTAGTTTGACAGTACAACATTATTAGTAGATTATGAAAATATTACAAAATATCTCTTAAGACGCCATCTTGGATCCAAAATGGCGGGCGTCAAAAATCCATTTTCCAACTGCTTGAGCCAGAGATACGAAATTTGGCATAATGATGTATTATCAAGAGTAGTTTAGGAAAACATAACAACGTTTTAAAAAATTCACCATCTTTGATTCAAAATGGCAGCTGAAATACCATTTTTCACATCGTTCGAGATAGAGAAATGAAATTTGGTATGACAGTGTATCATCACGAGTATGTCACGAAAATATAAGAAAACGTTAAAAATGTGTCCATCTTTCATCCAAAATGCCCGCCTAAGCCCCACTTTATAACGACTGAAGCTAGAGAAACGAAATTTGGTATGAAGGTGTACCATTACGAGTAGGTTAGAATAAATTCGGCTCGTCTCCCCTACTAGCGTGCAGTTCCCAGCGGGAGCCTGATTGCGATAAAGGGGTGCGCCTCAGCGAGGCTATCTTGGAATTCTGGGGCAGCACTCCAATGAGGCGAAGCGAGCATATAAATTACACAAGTGTAAAAAGCTGCGAAATACGAGCAAAAGCACCAGGGGTGCAAAATGTCCAGTCAACTCCTTCAACCTTAAAAAGTGGTGAAATGGAATATGGATGAGCCTAGTTCCTCGCGCCAACTTCCAATACTCCTGCGTGTCCCACCAAGTTTTACTCGTCACAAACGTTAGCACTGCCAGGAGCATGTTATAAAGGCAGAATGTGGAAGTTTCCCCATTCGGACGCAGCGCTCTGGAGTATGAGGGAATATCTGCATCATGGGGCGCAGCGCCCTGCAGATTATGGTTGTGATAAAAGGACGCAGTTCCTCCAAACTCCTCAAGTTCGATGCGCGGCCTGCCGTGGGATTATTGGTGCAGCGACGCGACCGAATCGAGGGGAGTATCAACACGTACGGCAGTGCGTGCAGCCGAGTTCCGCGTGTCACAAAACGTCATTTTGAATCCAAAATGGCTGACTTCATAATCCATTATCCAGACCGTTTGAACTAGAGATACGAAATTTGGCATAAAGGTGTATTAACAAGAGTAGTTTAGGAATAATTTAAATTTTTTAAAAAAGTTGTTAACTTAGATCAAAATGGCCTCACAAAAACTTTTTCCACACCATTCGAGCTTTAGAAACGAAATTTGGTATGAAGGTGTACCATTACAAGTAGGTAACGGCAATGTAAGAATATTTTTTTAAAAAAATCGCTTTCTTTAATTCAACATAGCCGCCAAAATACCATTTTCCAAACCACTGAAGCTAGAGAAACGAAATTTGGTATGAAGGTGTACCATCACGAAAATGTTTCAATAAATCGATCAAACCACCGCTATGAGCATGCAGCCCCCGAGGCGATATGAGAAAAGGTCTGCACAGCATGGGGCGCTGCCCCCAGAAAGTCTGATTACAATAAAGGGGGCGTAGCCCTAAAAATTTGAAGTTGGGGTGCACACGGAATTCTGGGGCAGCACACCCAGCGAGGCGAACCCAGTATATATATATATATATATATATATATATAAGTATAAAAAGCTGTGAAATCCGAGCAAAACACCAGATGATGTTCGAG
>JAGDQP010001293.1:25810-79197 GCA_022664845.1 Lepisma saccharinum | reverse complement strand
GGTGACAGCATGTAACAGGAACAAAGGAACTTGGCGCGAGCTGGCAAAAGCCTTAGGGTTGGGGGCGGTGGACGTAGTGGGCTTTAGGATCCCTACCACCCTTATAGCTTGAGGATCATGAACCTTGCCACCTCGCGCCAAGTTCCTTTGTTCCTGTTACATGCTGTCACCAAGGAACTTGGCTCATCCATCTCCCATTTCACACCTTTTTAGGGCTAAAGAACTTGGCTCCACTTTTTGCACCTCTGGTGTTTTTGTTCGGATTAATAACTTACCACACTATATTCAAAATTCTCGTAAGCTCTTATTTGCAGATGACTTAAAAATATTTGTTAATGTAAAGCCCTTGGATGACTGTCTACTGCTTCAACAAGATTTGTGCAGTATACTGAAATGGTGTTCTAGCAATAGACTTGAAATAAATATTGGTAAGTGCAAAGCCATGACCTATAGCAGACGGGAAAAAAACTTACGATTTCCTTTACTCGATCAATGGATAAGCTTAAAAAAAATTGGATACAATTAAAGATTTAGGTGTTACATTCGATAATAAACTAACGTTTTCGCCACATGTGCTAAATATAACCAATGACGCAGATAGAAACCTGGGATTTCTTGTTAGAGCAACCAAAGAATTTGCAAATGATAGAACTTTGAAAATTCTTTACTATTCCTATGTTAGGTCCAAACTAGAATATGCCTCACTTGTATGGAATACCTCTACGAAAGCAAGTTGTCAGAAGATCGAACATGTACAAAGCAAATTTTTACGTTTTCTCACATACAAACGGACTGGTTTCTACCCGAAATACGAATCTTACAACATGTTAATTGATAACATTGCATTTCAGAAAGTTGAACAAAGACGGACATTAAACGACTTACTTTTCTTGTACAGACTATTGCACAATAAAATAGACTGTGCGGAATTAATTGCAAAAATAAATATTAAGGTTACGTCCCTCAGAACGCGTGAGGGAAATAGTGGCCTATTCTATTGCAGAAAAGCTCGAACAAATGTATTAAATGTGTCACCTACATGGAGAACTAGTGCTACTTATAATGTAATAAGTAAGAGTTGTACAAATTTGGACATATTTGGAAACTTGGAAGAACTTTACAAAAAATTAATACAGAATATATTGTGTGTTTTTTTTTTTAAAACTTTGGACAAGGGAAAAAAGAAAAGGGTATAAATGTATTATTATTTGTGTAATTAAATGTAACAAGTATTGTAGACGCTATAAATAGGCATTAAGGCCTGTTGTGTCGATGAAATAAATAAATCCGTACACATAAGTACTTCAAGCATCTACTATCAGGCTTTAGCTCATATAGCATTTTGTATTATTATACATTAAGTTGAGAATAATCAACAAATTACTACACATGCTTCATACCATTGATGCTTTTACATTGCACACCATAACATATGGATCAATATATTTTGTATTTTTCCACAATTCCACATATTATCCACCAGCAATTATTATTAATTCTAATGGCTAGATTAGTAATACACTATTCTATTAATACAAGGCTATTCTCTTAGTGCTAAACAAAACTGTATGATCAACAAAGCAAACAAACATAAACTTTTAACAAAGTCAACCGCATACAAATGTATGTTTATTTAATCAAACGTTATTTTCCTTTCTATTAGCTTCCCTTTCTTGTAATTATTGAGTGATGGTTGGACGAAATAAACGTAATAATTGATATCTAAGTAATAACCTAATTCTAATCTAACTTATCACGTCATCAAATCTAATCTAATCTAAGCTTGAGAATCAGTCACCTTGATATATATTTAAACACAGTCTTATTTCCTAATCACACAAGGAAACTTAATCGAACAAAATCGTATATGAGATCTCTATTTGTCATCTTTAAACAAACACATCCAGTTCAACAGCCTGTTGTAGATGTGGAAAGAATCCGCCTTAGTGTACATGATACAATTCAAATACACTTCACGTAGGCTGAGAAATTCCGCGACCAGAGAATGAAGGAAAGCGATTTTTCCTTGATTCCGTCCGTCTTCGCACTCACACTCTTGTTTGATTCAATGAATGGGGAGAAATTTCTTGAGCGGAAAAATTCCGCTTTTTCTGATAGAGTAAAATCGCTCGTCTGAATTAACCTTAAGAAGTATTGAAGATATATCGCATAAAATTAAGAGACAGTGGCAAATCGGAACGAATGGCGAAGGCTCAACCTACTTGGAAGAACCTGTCGCATTCGACACAATACACTGATGAAGACGATAATAATTACGTAAATGAAAGAAGAGATAGAAAAGAATAAAAGAATAAACTTTCCTCACGATATCATAATAGGATAAGGTTTCGTTTATTCCACAACTATGATTAGCGGCTTCAGAAAAACAATTTTTGAAATAATTAGTTTTCGTGTCTAAGGTCTTCGTATCTCCTTCATTTTCGAGATAGTGATCAGTTAGTCAATTCTCTGAACACTAACATGGAATTTCGTATGACAAAATCAATGACCTATGCAGAATGTGATAAAGGAAAACCGGCTCGGCAACCTGAAGAAGGTACTTGTCCACAAACTAGTAACTGCCTGATTCTGCATTTAAATTAGAAGCAAGAATATCACTTGGGAGGTATCTCATTTTGTGATATATATAAACTGTAAAAAAAGCACGCCTTATATTATACTCCTTCCAGCACTACGAAACGATACTGGAGTGATCGGTTGGTGTCAAAAGATAGAGGCCGGAGCAAATATTTAACCTCGATCGTCCACTTTCAGTTTAATCCTATATGGACCACAATTTTAGTTCTATTTCAGTTTCTAACACGTTATCGCTATGCGGTCCATTTCTTGATTTATTTCTTGAGTTATGCAAATACCAGACTATGTATATAAAAGCACATGCTGTGCTGTAAATAATATTTACGTTTTTTGCAAGAATTATGAGATTATTGAATAAAAATGGGCGCTCCACAGCGGTATCAAGCGTAGAAAACTGAATTTGAACTGAACATTTTGTTCATGTTGGTTTAGACTGGGAATAGAGGATCGAGATTAATTGTCCCCTCCGCTCGCTCGCTGCCTTATTAAATTTTTAATGATATTGATCAGTCCATTTTTGCTTTTAGGTAGAGTTCAATGGGAAGTTTATTTTAAATTTGTGTCGAATACCTGAAGTGTTGTTACCATCGAGCTCTACGTAAACTATACTGGAGTGACTACGTAATGTTGAAAGATAGACGCCAGAGCAAATATTTAAACTCGTTTGTCCACTTGCAGTCTAATCCGATGCGGACCAAATCTTCAGTTCTAACTCAGTTTTATACGCTTGATATCGCTGTGTGGCCCGTTTTTTGATTTAAGGTTTAATTCGTGAGTTATTCATGTAAGAGTATATCGTACTCTGCATACAATAGAAAATGCTGCAAATAATATTTACGTTTTTTGCAAGAATTAAGACATAAATTAAAAAACGGGCCACATAGCGAAATCAAGCGTAAAAAACTGAGTTAGAATCGAAAATTTGGTCCATATTGGTTTAGACTGGAAGTGGACAAACGAGATTAAGTTTTCTCTCCTCTCCCTAGCCTCACATATTCATGAAATTTTCAATGGCTGCAGTCAGTCCAGTATCGTATTAATGGAGGTCGATGGTTGTTACGGGTATTATGAGGGTTTTCATTCAATATTTTATTTCTCATTCATGGTTCATAGTTCATCCATTCTTAGTTATGCAATTGAGTTGAATGCATATGTCTCATGCAGGTTTACCAGATGTCCTCCATTTTCATCTTGTCCTGCCTCGTTTTCTAAATATATTAAAATGACCTCCATTCTCTAGTGATCAGGTTAAAAATTCCGAATTGGATATATTCGTACTCCTGTGATTCAAATTCTTAATTTTAATAAAATGTTTCGTTACCGAAATATCAAGCAAATGGTTCACCATTTGGTAACCACTTTCCATTTTCATTAAATGTTATTACTTGTTAGGAAGATACAATAAAAACGTAATTTTTTATGTAACTTTCCCTATAAACACTAAAATTTAGAAGTATAAATAGTTCTGTTCGTCGGATTTTCAATGAAAGGTAGCCATAATTGTCTACCAATCATAGCTTAGTTGTCATCCATTTAAAATATTTTAAAATGGATCGTTAATGGACATAGGAACTTTCTTTTGAGTATTTTTAATATTTCATCTGGGATCAATCACTACCCTGCCTCCCTCTTTTATTAAGTACAGTAAACATACTAACATGTCTAAGTTATTTCTGTAGCAAATTCAGTTGATAAATAAGTACTTTTTTTGTAGGTATACCATATGTGCGATGAGAGAGGACGACAATTCAGTTACGCATGTCCGAACAGAACCTTGTTTCAACAGCGTATGATGATATGTGATCATTGGTACATGGTCAATTGCAGTGCTGCAGAGTTAGACTACAACGCCAACTTGTTACTTGGGCAGAAAAATAAACTTTTCATTGGAGCAGAAGAGAGAATCAGCAGAGCACCAGGTAAAAGCAAAAACTAACTAAATGTAAAGTGCCTTCGAAGTTTAATCACCAGATTAAAAAACATTAGGATTTTTCCCTCCCTGCTTTAGTTAAGGCTCTAGTACAGAGAAAAATATAGAGAAGTAACCTACATTGACAATTATCTACGCATTTCTGTCTGGCTTCGAAGAAGTTCCATTCCTCATCGTTAGAGGTCTCTAGAACTCAAAAGCTTATATAATCATCATGATAAATTGAAGCTTATCATTGGCTCGTACTGCCATATTTCAGCTAACAGGAAATGCTGAACCAATAACAGAACTTCAGTTTACCAGGATCTATTAAGCTCAGAGACATCTAGCGGTCAGGAAAGAAACTTCTTCGAAATCAGAAAGAAATGCGTAGATATTAACTAAGTTTTGTTATATGTATAGTTCTCTGTGGCTCTAATCTGCGTTATAGACGGACGGACAGTCAAGCAGAAGGACAACAAGATAGACGGACGGATAGCAACGCAGACGGACAGATAACAACACAGACGGACAACAAGATAGATGGACGGACAACAACACAGACGGACAACAAGATAGACGAACAGACAGCAAAGCAGATGGACAAAAATAGACGGACAGACAGCAAAGCAGACGAACAACGAATAGACGGACAGAAAAGCAGACAGGCAACAAGATAGACGAACGGACAGAAAAGCAGACGGACAAGAAGATAGACAGAGGGACCGCAAAGCAGACGGACAACAAAATTGACGGACAAATGTACAGAGCGAATTTTAAAAAAGCGATCCAAAGTTTTTTGATCGTTAAAAATAATACAATTAGTTGTCTGTGATCTTTAACAATACATTATTTTTTAAACTTTATTAAAAGAAATAATAATATAATAAGAAACAGTTGAGTAGAGGAAATAATAGGCAGGAAGTTACAGTGTTAAAATGGACAGTTCGGCCTTTTTCTTGTAAGTATTATCCAGAAGTTTCGTGGCAGAACGATTGAAGTACTCTTGAATAAATAGTAAGAAAGCAAAATAAATCTGTCACTGTAACCTACTTTCAAGTCTACAAGACATTCAATTCTACTTTCGAATTTCTGTATGTTTGACATTAATAGCTCCTTGAATCGAGATCAGTAGTTACAAGTTGGTCCATAAATTCAATTTACATTTTTTTTTTTACTAACTAACTCTATGGCTTATGGAACTCGCAAGTTCATCGCCGCAGTAACAAACGTTCGCCATTGGATTCTATCCTGGGCAGTATCAAGCCAGTTTTCATCACGAACACCTACTTCTCGAAGATCTCTTCTAATATTGTCCTCCCAACGACGTCTCGGTCTTCCCAATGGCCTCTTTCCATCGGGCCTTCCAACCAGGATTGAATATAATCTTCGTTTTTCCCCCATCCGAGCTACATGCCCTGCCCACCTTAGTCGTCTCGATTTCATTATTTTTACAACATCTGGTGAATCGTACAGTCCGTGGAGTTCTTCATTATGCAGTCTCCTCCATTCTCCAGTCATCTCGTCCCGTATATCTTTCTCAAGACCTTATTTTCAAATACACGTAATTTATGTTCATCTGCTAGGGTCGTACTCCAACTTTCGCAACCGTAAAGAATTACCGGCAGAATAACCGTTCTGTATATTTTTAATTTCAATTTCCTTGATATTAATCGCGATGTTAGAAGTTTTTGGACTGAGTAGAAACATGCGTTCCCCGATACTAAGCGACTTTTTATTTCTTCCGTGACCTCATTTTTGCTTGTTACGTATGCTCCCAAGTATGTAAATTTGTTTACTTTCTCTATGACCTCATCCCTAATTCTTATGTTTTTAATTCCTTCATTCCCTGTGCTTCGGCTTGTTATCATGTATTTTGTGGTTTTACAGAAAGACAAAATACAATTCTAAGTTAAGTTTAAATAAACTAAATTTTGACCAACATTTAGCTTTAATTTAATTTTAATTTTAAAAAAGATCGAATTCTCTTAAAAATTGAACTTGTGTCCAAAAAGGACACTTCCCAATATGATTAGTAGAACATATTCTACCTTTTAATGATGTTTTGGGACACATTTACTGTTATATATTTCAATATGTTTGTGCTGTTAAGAGTAAAATATAAATATATATTAAATATCTAATTTTATTATTTTTATTTTCAGTGTTCCCGATCAAAACAGTACCGAATATAATAAGTGAAGAACAATTCAATTCTTTCGGGAGAAAACAGAAAGTTGGAGCAACGTCAGTTGATGCTGATACATCGTTCACGTATGAAACTTTCACCAACTTCAACAAAACTTCTTCACCGAGAAGGCGTCGTCCTAAAACAACACCAGCATCTTCAATCAAGTTTGTATCTAAGACATCATTCCCTCCAGAAACTTTTTCATCACAGTTTCTTTCAACAACCCCCTTTGTGCCGTCATCACCAGCTCCTTCAATACTACCTCCGGTGTTTCCAAGTGGTAAAGTGAACTTACCTCATCAAGAACTTACCTCGACATTATCGTCATCATCAACGAAACGAATCGCCAATGAAAATGAAGATGTCTCAGCCATTTACGATAGAATTGATGAGGATGTGAGCAGATTTGAGGAAGAACCACGACCACCGTTGATTTCGGAACAGCAACAGAAGAGAACATTCCTTGAAATTTATGCAAATAATCCATTCTTTCAAAGCCTAATTAATAATAATCAAAGCAGATCTTTCAGGGTAAATAACCAACGACAAAACGCGAAAAGTTTCTCACAAGAATCTGTTTCAGTCGCACCTCCCGAAGAAGAAACCAGGAACACATACAATGTATTAGAATTACGCTTATTGGATACACGAAGAATGTTCTTTATTCCAGACTATGACCTTGACGAACGTCATGATTACACTGTGGTCAAAAGAATTACTCTTGATGCCGGCCAGAGTTTGAATAGTGAAGAGGACGACGACACTTCCCATGAACATGGGGTTATGAAATTCAGAAATCAGTTTGAAGGTGGTAGCAGACGTAATCCAGCGTGTCCCCAGTGCCATCCAGACTTTTTAGAGTTCGGTAAATGTTCGCCATGCGTAATTATCCGTTGATCGTAATGCAAATAAAGGCTTGTAAAAGACAGCAAAACAGACGGACAAATACCGTTGATTAAAAAAAAAATGTATTTTTGGTATTCTTACTTGGAAATTTGTATCAGTGCAAATGAAGATTTACATCAAACGGAGACGAAAACTTGCATTCTCTACGAACTTCAAGTCTTTGTTCATTACATTTCTTTTTGTACCCAAACCAGCTATTCTCGGTACTAGCTGATTTAATTTCCGGAAATGTTGTTGATAGTTAATGCGTTTATTTCTCGTTCCGTGTGTATTAATATTAACTGTGAATCATGACATTTACTTGGCAAAAAACCTAATCTAAAATATAAATAGACACTTCTAAAATGTTAACAAATTTCCTCAATATTTCGGGAAATAATAGAATTGATTAGTTTTAATGAAAGACTTTGTTTTAAAAGATGTATCTTTGTACCTGGAAGAATATTATTTCATGTATATTTCATTTAGTAATAAATCTTTTTCAAATCATAAATATTACTGTTATCGTTTATTACATTAAAGTATAAACCGTCGATGTTAAGAGGTTATCTGACAATTCGGTTGTGAATTAACTATCTAGATACTTAACTCTATGGCTTAGTAACAAACGATCGACATTGGATTCTATCCTGTACAACATCAAGCTAGTTTTCACCTTCAACATCTTCCTCTCAAAGATTTCCTATAATATTGTCATACCAACGACGCCTCGGTCTTCGCAACGGCCTCTTTCCCTCCGGCTTGCCAACCACGATGGAATATAATCTTCCTTTTCCTCCTAACGAGCTACATGGTCCCCGATCTTAGCGTTCGTGATTTCATTATTCTTATATGTCGGGTAATATACAATATGTGGAGTTCATTATGCAGTCTACTCCATTCTCCGGTCAGCTAGTTCCGTTTTAGCCCGTATGACTTTCTCAAAACCTTATTTTCAAACACACGTAATTTATGTTCAACTGTCAGGGTCGTAAAGTATTACCGACAGAATAATCGTTCCGTATATTTTCAATTTAAGTTTTCTTGATATTAATCCCGAGGTTAAGAGTTTCTTGACTGAATAGAAACATACGGTGCCCGATTCTGATCAACTTTGTATTTCTTCCGTGACCTCGTTCTTGCTAGTTACATATACTTCCAAATATTTAAATTTATTTACTTTCTCTATGATCTCATTATTAATTGTTATGTATCTATTTCCTTCACCCTCTGTATTTCGGCTTGTTATCATGTATTTTGTTTTCTCTATGTTTACCTGTAGACCTATCTCATCGCACGCTTCTACTAAGACATCGGTGTTACTTTGTAGTGCATTTATATCGCCGCCTATTAAATCTACATCATCCAAGTATACGAACAGTTAGTTTAAGTAAGATTTTCTCAACGTGGAGGTCGCGAAAGTATTTCATTTTTCTTGTTTTTATAATTTCTAAAGATAATGAAATTTGTTTGATAGCTTTCCGGTAATTTATCAAATGCAGCAAATCAACTGTCATGTTTTCAAATGAAAAGCAAAGAAATATTGCACAAGTTTACTAGGTTAGCGCGAAATCTGAACCTCTTTTGATTTAACCATTTTCAAAATGTCCGGTTAATTTTCGCCATACACATTATCAAGTCATTTTCAGTTCTACGTTAAAAGTTAGTTGCCCATCATTGTGCTAAATAACATGTTTTTAATGTACAGAATCTTAAGTAATTCATGTAACTGAGAAACAGACCTGTAAAAACGAAGGTGTTCAAGATATTTCCATGATTTTTTCTACAATTGCTCACAAAACCCTGACATTTTAACGCTGTGAAAATAATTTTCCAAAACTGAATTTTAACTGCCGTTTGTGGGGGGTTCAAATTCAAAAGTAAACCTCACTTATAGGAAAATCAATGTTAATTCAGAGGAACACTTTTCCTTGTGTAAATTTATTAATTACTAAGAAATTAAGTCAGACGATGATTTCTGTTTATAAAATATTGCAGCTCCAGATCGAGAGATGGTACAATATTTATTGACAGAAATCACCTCCTGACTTAATTTCTTGGTAATTAATCAAATTAGATAAGGAAAGGCGTTCCTCTGAATTAACATTGTATTTTCCCATAAGCGAGGTTCACTTTTGAATTTTTATTCCCAAACGGAGGTTAAAATTAATTTAGGAAAATTATTTTCACTGTGTTAAAACGTCAGAGTTGTGTGAGCAACTGTACAAAGTTTCATAAAAATACCTTGGCGTTTTTACAGGTCTGTTTCTCAAATATACGAATGTGAGTGAGTGAGTGTGTTGAAGCCCTCAGGCTTTCATACAATGTGAAACGAAACCGCTTAATATAAAGAAGAAAATTACTTTTGAGGGTCGCCGGCCGGAAGGCGTGGTTAAAGGAGGTCGCGGAATGAAAAAGGTTGAGAAACGCTGGTTTAAGTCATTCAGTATTAATCCCTTTATGTTGTCTTTTATTTTTAAAATCGCATATTCTAAAGCAAAGTTAAACAGTAGTGGTGATAAGGCATAACCTTGTTTCAATCCGCTGCGAATCTCGAAACTATCTGACATCATATTAGTACCTACACGTATTCTGCTTATGGGATCTCGGAGACACATCATCCTTACTTGCTGAACAAGTTGTTTTTATTATTATTATTATTATTTCCGAATGGTACCAGGATATTGTATAGTTTCTGCTTTCTTAAAATCTATGAACAACTGGTAAACCG
Source organism: Lepisma saccharinum (assembly GCA_022664845.1). Classification (NCBI taxonomy): domain Eukaryota; kingdom Metazoa; phylum Arthropoda; class Insecta; order Zygentoma; family Lepismatidae; genus Lepisma; species Lepisma saccharinum. The sequence goes on along the minus strand of JAGDQP010001293.1, from coordinate 68,883 downwards.
TTCCATTGTATTCCCACTTCTTCTCTATACGTATTTGTCTCAAGACGAAAATCTTATCCAACGTAGATCTATTATTTTCTAAATCCACATTGATCACCAATTATTCCATCCACGTATACGCTTGGCCGTATTAACAGGATGTTACTCAACGCTTTGTAATGTGTTGGGAGTAAAGAGATCCCGCGGTAATTATTACAGTCAGATTTATCTCAATTTTTAAAAAACCAGAACTATTACTGAGGTTTTCCATTCCTTTGGAGGCCCCTCCTTTCTTCATATAGCACTTATAATTTATGTAGTTTCTTGACTAGTGCCGTACATTAGTAATGCCGTTAAATTTATTTTTAAAAAAATGGGGAGACACTGTATGCTCTGTCTATCCTCAGCATTCGATACTGCGTATTAAAGAAACACTTAATGCCACAAATTATTACTAAATTTTGTGTTGAGTTAGTTACTGGTTTCCCAATTCAAATAGAAAATAATACTTTTTTTTTCAGTCAAATTGATCTATTTATTCCCACAAGGATACATGGAAAGTTAATCGTAAAATATTGTTATTTTACTTTAAGAATTATATTTGGTAACTCTTCATGAAGATAGGTAAATACGGAGGGAATGTATATAAGTCTGCTGTAATGTATATAAGTGCCTTTGGGTCAAGTAGGTGACTGTATAAAATTAATACTCTGAACCTGTATCTAGGGAGTCATTGGCCACTTCCTGATAATCAATCTCAAGTGATGCGAGGTCCTCACGTGCTTCTGCGAATTCTCCTTCCTCCATACCTTCTCCAACATACCAGTGAATGAAGGCACGCTTATTATACATCAAGTCGAATTTCTTGTTTAATTTTGCCCAGGCTTCTGCAATGACTGTTGTGTTTGTTAACATTGACACAGCTCGGTGCACCTTGGCTAAATCTCCACCTGGAAACACGGTTGGAGGTTGGTAATTGATTCCCACCTGTAATTAGAAACAAAAAATCTGTTAAGTATTGTGTGAGAACCAAGGATGTTGTAATACAGGATATGCTTATAGCTATCACATACCCAACGAAACAGTGATGCCAAAAACCAACTGAGCATCGTTCAAGGCGACACACCTGATTGGTTAACAAACAACTACAGAGCTTGCTGCCATCTTTGTTAGCCGGAAACAATGTTTTTGATTGGACTAAACGGACTGACTGGGAGGGACTAAGCAGTGACGTATGGCTTCATGCTCTTCGCGAAATTGCATATCCTCTATTAGAACATCCTTGGTGAGAACCAAACAACAGCACAAACAATAAATAGCAATACCAACACAAGGTAAATAACACTAACTCCCTTACCCCGTACAGCAAGAACGTTTGTATGTAAACAAACCACACTCGTATGTGGGTTTGTAGGGTAAAGGCACCAGTGGTCGGTCATTTTCACATAAATAACACTAAAATGTGGATAAAAAAATTATCTGTAGTTTTCAAACACTTTTAACTTGATTTTTTAAGCTTTACCAGCTATGGACAGTGACATTATATACTGGGAAAACAAGAATAAGTACCTGGCTTCCCTGGCTAGCATAGAAGATTTGGAAAATGTTATCTAAGAATTGATACGACCGTCCTAAAATTAGGGTAAAAGTCTTTTGTTTTGTTTTTTAAAGTTGTAAGACATAGTTTTCCTTGTGTATCAAAATCTTCTGTTTTAACTTTATATCATAAACAATACGGATAAAAGTATATTATTGTATCCGACTTTAGGTATATAGAATTCACGAGCATTCTATTTGTCAACCGTTGAGAAGTATTTCTTATCTAGTTTTGTTGTGATGTTAAATTTATGTTTCTATTGTACGGGTTGTGTCCCATGTGGCTGAGTGATAAAGCTCGCTGTCTTGTATTCAAGGAGTCCTGAGTTTGACTTCCATGTTAAACTGTAGGTCGCGTCCTTAGGACGTCAATTTATGCAATGTTACACAATGGCAAATCCCCATCATCATCATAATTCCTAATAAAACTACAATGGTCTTTTTATCATCACATTACGGGCTTAGATCTATTTTAATTGTAAATATAGATAGATATAATTATTAGTCTTTTTAACAGGAATATAACTACTTTATTTCTAATAGTCGTGGAGTAGAAATAAGGCAAAGAACAAGTGAACATGGAACTAATTCCCACAAAAATAATGTGCTTTAAACTGAAGTCAAAACACTTCCATTCAACATATTCAAATTTTACATACATTTTGCCATGCGAAATATATTTTTCGGCCGACATCTTCAAAAAATTACGCCATTAAAAAAAATCATATGGGGTATCAAATTACATGGAATTTTAAGCTGGACCTGAGTGCGATATTGGTTTTTCGAAATAAATAATGTGTAAGGATGTGAGGACTGAAATACTTAATTGACCTTCTGCTACTCCCATAGCGTTGGATCAGGAGCTGTCGTGTGAAGATTTATGTTTTAAATGCACACCAAATTCACAAAAATAAATGAAATTTCGCTGTATTTTTTCGGTTGGAGGCAAACGGGGCATATCAAATTCTTTCTTTGCCAATTCTATTCGATTAATCTAATTAACAGGATTATCTATACCTTTTTTGTTTGTGCTAGTCCAAAATTACATATTCTACAGTTTTCACGAATGTTTTCGTGTAAGGTCATTTCTCTATACATGCCAAAGCACTCTTCCAGATTCTTTTCTAAGTGTCGAGAACAGTAAGACTCTGTTTCCCCTGGTAGAAAATCGCGCATCTTTTCCAAGGCCATGGACTGATATTTGTTCTTAGATATTTTCTACACATTTCTACAAAAAAATTTATGATTGGCTGTGTCAATTGGATGACCGATTGACGTTGACACATATTTCCTCTCTTCGTGTCTTTACTAGAGCCCTAAAATCAAGCCCGATCTCTGCTCGAAACTGCATTCACAGAGACACCTTTCGGCTCGATCTGAACTAAACAAATGTTTGGCTAATGCAGGACTCTGGGTCCAATTCACAGGAATGAGATCACCTTTCCTAAAACAAACACTACATATGAGATGGTACTTTGCTTCTGATGCAGGTAAGTCAATGGCAAAATGTTTCCTGGCATGTATATTTGCTGACCACATATCACTTCTAGTGATGCGTACTTTAACGACTATTATGTGATGATTTTCATGAAAGCTTGCGATTTGGAGGAATAGCCAATTGAAATACGTGTTACACGTAGAACACGTAATACACGTGTTTCAATTGGTTACTCACCTAAATCGCAAGCAAAACAAGCAAGGCAAGCTTTTATGAAAATCAGCCCTATCTCACGAAATTGGAAAGTACGCAAAGAATGGCTACTGATTTTTTTCCGCTTTGAACTATCAGTAATAAACTGAGAACAAAATATACAATTGTCTTTGAAACTAAAGAATTGTACACTTGCACGTAGCACCCTTGTTCTGGGCGAAGAATTAACTTCTTCTGCTGTCTTCAATTTTTACTGAGTTTTAGTTAAGAGGATTTATGTGCACACGCCAACATTCAATGTGGACTTCGATCGCATCAGTAGGCATAGGATTCAAGAGTTCTTGGATTTTATTTTCTCTCTGTTTGCTAGCGCTGATAATTCCTTCAAGTCTTTGGCTGTTAGTGTGACGAAGGTAGCATTATCACGAAGGACGTTAGAGAACAGAAAACAACTTCCTTCATTCAGTTTTATTATAACGTTGTCTTATCAGTCAGACAGACATCACATCGTCTTAAACAAATTAAACAAAAAGTTCTAATGCGCTCCGCATAATACTATTCGATATAATATCTCTGGGTCTCATTTTAATCCATTTCGGCCTTTCTCTTGGCCCCCATATGTTCACAAATTACATTTTCCGAAAAACCAATATCATATTCATGTTTATCATCCCTATAATTTGATACCCCACGTGATATTTTGTGATTTTTCAAAATGTTAGTGCCATTTTTCAATGGCTGACCACTGACTCTGAATGGACGACTACTGGTGAATATTGCCTATTTTCCTAAAAATAATCTTCTTATTACGAAGTACCTGTAACATTTTGAGTTATAAATATTTTATTATAATTGAGAGAGGTGTAAAGAATGAGGTAAGGAGTGTAAGTGTAAGTATTAGGCTAAGAAAGAAATTTGGAAACAAAATAATTAAACCAGTCCTTTAATTGACCGACAACTGGTGCTCTTACGCTATACTCGAGAATTTCAGTGGCCTACGGTTGTTCTATCTTAATATTGCTACTGGAAATGAAGTATCACTATTTAAGAAAGATGTATCTTACTATTGGACCTTCAAGAAAGACTCTCCAAGAACAACTATAACACAGTGAATAATTACGTAAAGCACATACTGATGTTCTTATCAAAGTAATGGCAAAACAGATTTGATGTTACTGATCATTGTTAAAAAAGCAATATAACTAAAAGGAAAGATCTAGTGATTAGTTGTTGTTTTTCAGTGATCGTAGGTATTTTGTTATAAACAGGATTGTCAATTTATTATTGATATCCAATAGTTACAACTGGAACTCTTTGTAATTAAATAAATCCTGAATGATCATTAATGCTATTGACACGTTCATAATGAAACACATGGTATAAAGAGACAAAATGTTATACTCATCACAAGGCTGATTTCAGTAGTCCAAGATCAAAACAAAACTACAATCTTTAGCTTGTGTTAGTAGCAAGCAAAATAAAAGAAACCTTACCAATAAACTTTAACCAAGTAATTCCTGGTACACATCTTTTTAATAACTTTACTTTTAAACTAAACTTATTGAAGAAAACATTAAGGAGATTTCAAAAACAAATAGAGAGCAAAAGCTTAAGATTCAAGGTTTTTCTTAAACTCTTTACGTTCTTAATATTGTTCTTTGATTATATTATTCAAGGTACGATCCCAGCATTTACCAGATATGACCAAGGGTAACCAACGTAATTCTCAGTCAAGATGTCCGGCAGCACCAGAGACTGATCCCGGGACCTCCTGATTACAAGACAAGCACGGTATTGAATATTCTACCTAGTTGGTGTAATCTTTACTGGCAATATATTAATGCAATTTTAAAATTAGCATTGAAAATTCCGTAATATTAGTGGTATGGCGAAATTGCGAGTTTTGGTTTGTCATTTGAGAACCCCTGTTCTAGATCAATTATTTCGAAAATTGAGCGCTTTATACCAGAAGTGGATGAATATTTTTTTTCTACAAGTAAAATATCTCAAGAATTTGTTAGACGAATTCTGATATCATGTAAATTAGTACGGAATGAACGAAGCCCAACTCTATTAATAAAAAACGACCGATGAGACTGGCATTTCAACAAGAATGTAATGTTAGACACCTGGTTATCCGAATGGACCTCTTTGCGCGCGTTCTTTTGTATACAGGGTCTCGAGTTGAAGCCTAGTTGGAGTCTATTAAACGGAGTTAAAAGGAGTTCACTTTAACAAAACTGTGGGTACCATGCTTACAAGCTCGCCAATTTGTTTAGGACGTCAATCACAATTCGAATAAAAAATGCAATGCCCCCACCATTCCTGTGTCAGAAATCATGAAATTCCTAATGCTTCTAACTATTGAATGAAACCCGAACGAATCATTAATAGAACGTAAGTTATTTTCTTACACTGTATTCCGATTCGCCTTCTCCGTCAGTGCTTGTAAGTTAAATTATTAAAACGGTAAATGAAGGAGACACTGTCATAAAATTCTCAGAACAGAATATGTGCCAATGTTATAAAAAATAATATTGCCATGCGTATCAACTGAATCTCCGCTTACTACAAGGTAACTAAAAAATCTTGCTTTTTTTACGTCACACGTTAAGATGTGATCACTGATACAGAAATAAGTGCCTCAGGTGGTTGAAAAGTGATCAGGCTGGTAGAAGAAATATTGACCGTGACCAAAATATATGCTACGCGCGTTGACAGCAATCATAGCTCGAGTAGTGGCGAAGACAAATGGAGGTGTCGCAGCAGCTAGATCAGGATTGTCTGCTTTATGACTTTTAGATAGGCTTGTTCGCAGCCGAATCAAGTCTCCGAAGGACATAATGTTCTGATTGAACGCACCGCCAGGTTTCAGAAATTCAGGTCAGAGGATTTGTCCCTGTGTGATGAGTCCCGCAGTGGGTGCCTACAGGCCCTGAGGGTGGCCATACAGCAAAACAGCAGCCAAGCGTATGATGAGCTTGCCGAACGCTTCCAGGTTTCTGATGAAACAGTCAGAGTTACCTGCACCGCATATTGAAAGCGTAAAGTTGAGCAAGTGGGTACCCCACACTGTCGGAAGCGAACAAGAACCAACGAGTAACATCCTGTTTGTTGTTGCATTCTTGGCACCACAACACACCCATATTCGATCGAATGCTTACCAGACAAGAAAAGTTGGTCCTGTATGAGACTCCCAAACGTGCCAGACGTTGGTTGTCACAGCGGGACCTTGTGTCACACGCCACAAGCCCACCTCTACACTCATGTAAGATCATGCTCTGTATTTAGCTGGATTAGTCGCCAAATGGTGCACTACAAACTGATACCAGTGGGCCAAACCATCATCGCGGACCTCTACTAGCAGTCGTAACAGTTAGAACGTATACAACAGGCACTGCATCAGACGGGGACAGCATTGATGTCCCAAGGGTGTACTGTTCCTTGCCCACAGTTCCAGACCGTATGTGGCGAGGGTGGCCATGGATACCATACAACGACTTGGCTGGGAGACACTGTGCCATCCATCATACTCTCCGAATATTGCGCAAAAATATTAATTATCATCTTTTTCATTCGCCAATGAAGCAGACTTGCAGCAGGCATTCACGGCCTTCTTTGCGTCCAAGAGCACCCAATTTTAACGTCAGGACATTGTGTAGCTGCAGGAACCTTAGCCAAAGATGTTGGATGCCGATGGGGATTATTTTGAGGATTAAGGGTATGTTACATTTTCTGTATACCTTCCTATTTTGACTATAAAAATGACAAGAACTTTTTTGGTAACGTGTCTAGTGAAAAAAATTCTTGGTCTCGAGTGCAAACCAAATCTGAAATATCGATAATATTTGAATTTAGTTTTAAGGCGTTTAGGCAACTTTGACTCAGGATGGATGGGAAGAATTAGTGGAATGAAGAAAGTGTTAGAAAATGGGGGAAAGAAATCACGAGAAAAACAACGCACACGGTGTTTATCCACCACAAAGCCCACATGGTATGAGCTAGGATCGAACCGACGACCCCTAGCACCAGAGGTGAGCACTGTACCTATTGAGCCACCGCGGTCGGCGATCATGTTTGAACTGGAACTGGAAAGCAAGAATGTCGGTGTGCCTAGTCATTGATTTCTATTCTCAATTACAATTCACTGGAATAAAAAATACAATCATTGTCTCTTTATAGAATATATCAGGATTTAATTTCTTTTAAAATTGTTGGATTGCAAATTACCTTAAATCCAGTTGGACACCAATCCACGAACCTAATGCTACTTTTGGCCTTAATGGTTGCAATAGCAGCATTCACATCCTTGGGAACTACATCTCCTCTGTATAATAAACAACACGCCATGTATTTTCCATCTTTAAGATCGCATTTCACCATCTGATGATCTCGATCAAACAAAGAGCTGGTAATCTCTGCTACTGACATCTGTTCGTGGAAGGCTTTTTCTGAAGACACAATTGGAGCATATGCTGCAAGAGGGAAATGGATCCTTGGGTAGGGAACCAAGTTCGTTTGAAACTCGTTCAGATCCACATTCAAGGCTCCATCAAATCTCAGTGAAGCTGTTATGGAAGATACAACTTGGCAGATCAGTCTGTTCAGGTTGGTGTATACAGGTCGTTCAATGCTTAATTTCTTTCTGCAGATGTCATAGATAGCCTCGTTATCAACCATGAAGGCACAGTCAGAATAGTTCATCGTAGTATGAGTAGTTAAAATAGAATTGTATGGCTCGACGACTGCTGTGGAAATCTGTAAACAAAAGATAATTTATTTAAGAAATTACGTAATTTAACTTTAATGCGTAGTCAAAAAAACTACTATACTGGTTGATATACCGCCGGTGCGGGGTCAAATGTAGTTGGTAGGTATTCAAATTCTGTGCTGCACATACAATTATTATCATCAGAAGATGTTTAAAATAGATTAGGCTCCCTACCAATACTAACAAATGGGACCGTTCGAAAATGGGGACATGAGCACTATTTTTCTATGGTATTGAATCATGTTCATGTCAAATTGGTGCATACATGCAAAATGTATGGGAGTCATTTCAAAAACTGAATTTTACAATAGGTTGGCAACACTGACAACAGAGGTACTTGAGGGCTGGGACACCCAAAATATTTTTCTATTCTGTTGAATAATGTTCATGCCAAGTTTGGTGCAGATGCGTCAAACGATATGGAAGCAATTTGATTTTTTTTAATAAGTTGGCATCACTGAAAATATAAACATGGTTGGGATTACTTCTACATGTTCCAGTACCTAATATACATGTGTGCGAAATTTGACGTAAATCAATGGACGCGATTAGATTTTTATAAGGGACAGACAGTAACATTCATATATACAGAGTGGGCAAAAATTAGGGGTCAAAAGTCTAGGAACGAAAAGCGCTCATCAAATAAGCAAGACTTCCGAAAGCGTGGGAAAATGAAATTTCGAGCATCATATTTCCAATACCATTAACAGTAGAGCTGATGCGGCATGTTAGGGTCAGAGACTTCCAACCCGTTCTTTCGAAATTGTGCAACTGCTACGCAAAGAACTAAGGGATTTCCAGAAATTCTCGGAAGTAAAGGTAGATCGACTTGTACTTGAATGGGACTACTTTCCACCAGGTAACAATAATTCTTTTGTGACAAGTCGATCACTCAAATAGATTGTGAGCACTATTTAAAAACAAAATCTACGTTTTTGTATAACAAACAGGAGTAAGATTTACATAATCAACATGCATTTCCGTATTATCAATTTGAGAGAATGTTATAGTGAAGTCCGATTAATTTTGTGAACAGTGCAGTATAGGGTAATGGACGACTGCAGTGGTGGAATGGTCACAACATCAGGCCACAAGTCAGAGTTTCGGATTTGAATCCTAGCCAGAGATACAACTTAGTGAAGTTTGAAAGCGAGATAGAGTAAGGTTCATAGTTAATAAAGTTATCCAGAAATGCAAAGCCGTTTTTCATTGGGTGAAAATCATGATAAGGTAATGTAATGTATCATACTAAAGGGGTCGGGTGGAGATAGTGCCAAGCCACATTTTTTCTTTTAAGAAAATCCATTTTGAAAGTTTAAAGGTATTCATAAATCGCGCTTTGTTATCGGCAGCCATACTGCTGTTTGCGATTTGTTATCTCATCACTTCTAAACCCAGTAACCATACTAGTGTATCTACATGATATTATGTGCCTACATATTTTAATTTTAATTTTAGAGGGACTGTGAAATATGTTGCTTGGTGCCTCCCTATTCTGACTGCGGTTTTCCATGAGTTTCCTTAGTAATTCCATGCAAATGCCGAGATGGGACCTTCGATTTTATGGCTCAGGGGCCACTCGTTATTATTAATAATACAGTGATACTTTCTGAATTCCTTAACCATTGCTTTCGTCCTTCCTTTTTTCTCTCTGTATTTTTAAACTTAAAATTGACATTTTTCTGGGTACATACAATGCCAAGCCGCAGCACTGATAACAGATAAAAAATTGGTAGCAACACAATGCCAAGCAACTAAACAATTTTTCTATACTTTCTTACAACAAATTTGTGTTTCTGTAGAAACAAGCTTATAATAAGTCCAATGATATTCGTCTTGTTAAAAACATGGGTGAATAGAAAAACGATTTAATATCGGCTCAAAGGCACTTAATACCAACCAACACATAACATCAGATATTTTACGGGAGAATATAGTGCCAAGCCACACTTACATTTTCATAATTTTCTGTGCTTGTAGACGCACAATTTCGGTCCGAAATATACTCGGGATCTTCATCTGAACAACTAATGTAATATATATATCCTCTTGGAACTCATAACGAAGCTCCCTTTTACGTAGCGCCATATTACAATATGTGAGCAAATGTTGCTCAGCATTATTTTCCACCAACATGAAGCAACTGAAGTGAAAGATGCAATACCATGCAAGTTGTTTCTTCTGTCATCTGTTGAATGAATAAACAACTACTACAAGTTAATTTGCGAATTGACACAATTTCTACCAAGAGAGGTAGCCAACTCATTTTTTTTAAAAAAATATGTGGCTTGGCACTATCTCCACCCGGCCCCTTCAATTATGAAATAGGAAAGAAATAAGTTCCAACCTAAAATCATAGGTTCTAGTAATCTGAATTTTAGATGCAATAAGTTATCAGTATGTTTCCGTTTTCGCTATTTTAACCAAACGCCATAAAGCCATTCCCATGAATTTCTAAGAGAGACAAACACGGTCTGGAACCCTAACCGGTATGTCTAGACAAAAACTTTAATTTACATAACTTGTGGGATATTTTAAACAGACATTCACATCTGATCATCTAGATACATTTGTACAACTGGTTTGTAAAATTTAAAAATGTTGCGACGTGCCAATTCATAACGCAAAATATTAAAATACAATGGTGAAGTGTAGTCGTGAAAATTTTTAAAGCCTTGTAGATAAAGGCTTTAAACGGAGGCAATATCAGAATTTGGCAACAAATTTAGCCTTTGGCGGAGACAATTCGTCCAATTAATTTCAAAAAGACACTTTTCTCTGGAATCAAAATCATGGCTATAAAGCTTTTCATTTTGTGGTTGACCTGCACATTACACAAGTATATTACTTATATTATTATTCAGTTCTTAAATAAGTCAGACACGGAATTTCGTAATACAACATTCGTAACTTGCGAACAAGTAATGAAGCCTTGCACATGCGTCACAAGGAAGATTTTGACACATAATTTACACAGTGTAAGTCTGATTGTGTTGAATTGCTATGATCGGAAGGTTATTCGTAGTTCGTTTTAACATAGGTCGATGGAACATAGTCTCTTGCATAGATTCAAGGAGAAAAGCGAAAAATGGGTAATTTTGACTTAGGCCTTTTTAATATTGGAGAATTCAATTTCATAAACTGATCTGGATGTTCTGAAAAATCATAGACTCTCCAGGTTTGAACTTCACTGCAGCCGACAACGCTGACGACCTACTACGTTGGAGACACCTCGCTGGGCAATCCGGGATATGTTGGACAACAGACAATCTTCCCTTAGTAACTGGCTTCTTCGACCTTATGACTGATAATCCGCAATTATGCCTTCCTCGTTATTTAGTCATTTAACCTCCACTCGGTGTTTCTCTTCGGTTTGATCTCAAATCCTCACTTTTGTGTAACAGAACAGAGAAAGTACTCATTGTTTGAGCCCTGGAAAGCTCAAAGTCAAGAACTGATATGAATAAGTGTTTTTCAGATAAGCTATATCTCAATATATAGAGTATTTCCATAACTAGAGAGGCCAATTTTGTATAGATGGAAATAATATAACATCTTAATTATATCTTTATTATTAAGGGATGTCTAAATCTCTGTTTTAAGGAGAAAAATATCATCATTGTTTTCCTGTAACTGTTACAATATAATAGTTCCTAAAAGAATACTTGAAATAAAACGGGAGCAAGGAACGATAGGTTGAGGTAAAACAATATTTATTATTATACAGTGAATCCCAAAGTAAGACAGCTCTTATTAGAACACAGTATGAATCTTCGGATTGAGTACCAAATGGATTACTCACATATAGCAATATTAACTTACATATAGCTTGAACCATTCTCTAAAACTTTGATACTTGTCTGGTCACTCAACGAATCACCAAAATACGTTAGCGACATACAAGCAGATTAACCCAATCATTACCATCGTTAAACTGCCATCATAATGGGCGCTAATAAACAAGAACACAGAATAAAACAACACATAAAATAATGTAATACAAAGGACATACTGTTAACACATTCATTGTTTCGTTCAATTAAACCTTATATTTAAATTACGCGGTAGACTACGTCATCACATTCCACCTTAGCAATTCCTACAAGATATTTGACAATTGAGGGAGTCAGTAAGAACTTGGTTTAATCCACACATAAGGAAAATAGTAGCCACACTATTGCCTTGATTTCTTCAGTGCTTTCTTTGCAATTGGATGAATTACAGTTTTTTGTAAGGGATTCATCGGACAATAAATAGTAACACATCCTATTCTAGGCAGATACCATACCTGATGACTGCGAAAAACTGCTAATAACATTTTACGTGTCTATGTGGGTTATTCCTCTCTTTACCTGACACCCTTAATTCTTACTAATAATAGGCTATCAGCTTACCTGTGGTGCTGGATATACTGCAAATTCCAGTTTGCATTTCTTATCAAAATTATCTGATAAGTAATCCATCAGCAGTGATGTAAATCCCGAACCGGTGCCTCCACCAAAAGAATGGAAGACCAAGAACCCTTGTAATCCTGAGCATCGATCGGCCAGTTTTTGAAGCCTGTCCATAACGAGATCGATTACGTCACGCCCAACTGTGTAGCGCCCCCTGGCGTAGTTATTTGCTGCATCTTCTTTTCCATTAATAAGTTGTTCGGGATGGAACAAATCTTTGTACTTGCCAACTCTCACTTCATCTGAAAAGGACAAGACAGGGACGAATATAACATTCTTTGATATCATCATGACTCAAGGAGTAATAAGGAGAGGCAGTTCAAGTTGCGCACTTAATCTTATAGTGGTGACAATGTCGAGTCGCTCGTACTGCAATATGGCTCCAATCCTTAATACTACTACCAGATATCTCCTTACTTCCCTCAACAATGAAATGAGGTAATAATGAGAGCAGTCGTAAGGAGGATGGAAAATTCTACTGCAACGAAGAATCAAACAATTAACATTTGTGTGCTGAGCGTGATTCTGTGCTGACACATCGGTAACAGCGATAAAAGGAAGGAGAACCTAAGCATTTATATGAACAAACATATTGGATCGATTGTAAAGACGCAGCTTATAGGCTTAGGCTTAAACATCAATTTGGAATGCACCATTTTAGCCTAAAACCATGGTCTTTGCAATGGAGCGATTGTATTCAAGTCTTTTTATAATGAAAGGGTTCTGTACAACAGGGAAGGGGATTAATTTTGCAGCAGATGGACAATGCACTAGTTAAGAAAAAGAATAGAAGAAAAGTATTCTTAGTATGTGATCTGTGATTCTTTTATTGTTGTCCGCGTTGTTGTGGATCTGTTCGGAAAAGGCTCTGGATACATTGTTAAAGTACATTTTTTTAGTAAAGTAAGGTGGACACATGGACGATTGCGAATAGAAGTTCAATGCTTGTGTTTCAAAGGACTTTACTCTTGGTTACAAAGGTAACAAGTATACCTTCATGATTGGAATATTTCGCAGTCCCTGCGTTGAGTATATATAAAGTATTGAATGGCATTGTGTATGTCCATTGTAGAATCACATTAAAAGTACATTAGAATAGTCACCAACGTATATTATTTCCTGATGGTGAACGTAGTCTAAGCATCTTGTTAGATCCGAGGTCAGCTTTGCTCTGTTTTATATAATGCACGACTGAGGTTTATGGACTGGTGTCGTTTATATAAACTCTCCCACAAGGGAGCATTGGTTTATTTTGTTCATCCTACTGCAAATTTCATCAAGGTTCAGAAAACAAAATTAAAGGGAGTTTTAACAAAATATTGTTTTTGCAGATACTCAAACCATTTTATGGAATTCAAATATAGACTTTACGTTGATAAAGTAGTTCGAGCGAGTGTAGAAAACATTTTATTAAAATTATTTTTAATTTTGTTTTCTGAACCATAAACAAATTCAATTCAATTCTAGATTATTAAATGGTGTCCTTATTGCATAAGTGTATCCAAATAATATTTTAGTTATGCTATTGGCCAATGAGGGTACGCAAAGTGAGAGTTGGCTTCAACTTATCGCTGACTAGAAGTTTAGCGATCAATTGTAGAACTGACCCTAACTCTCCGATTTACTCCCATGTATTTAGTATTTTAAAATGTTATAACTTGTGGATTATTTGCGCTTTTGCATTGGAACTGTCCTAGTGGTTAACTGTCATTGTTTAGTACCTGTTACGAGTCCAAACTCATTAAACAAATTGACATCCCCCTGCTTTCCTTGTACTATTTTACTGTGTCCTTTGATCAACATTTCATGAGGGACAGATACGCTGGTAGTGCTTAAATACATCTACTAGTGTATATTGTCGGCCAGGACTTATTTTGAAGCTACAATCCCTACATATTCCTGGTGCGACTCAGCAAAAGTTCTGTAAATACCTCAGTCAGGACGGTCGGCTGCTGGGATTGAACCCAAGCTCTCCTGACTTGAAGCCATTGCTTTACCAACTATGCCATGGCCGCTCGGTTAAGTTGATCTACAAGTCACTACTCTTCCGCTGCTAGATACCTTATTGACTCGTAGGAACGCATTGATTCTCATTAGTGGAACTATCTTAGTAAAACGAATTCCAAGAAATATTGAATTAAGGATTGAAAATGAAACGAGACGACAAAAGTCAACCAGCTGGTAAGACAAGACAACAATTTGTTGTCAACCGGTAGGATAATTTGCCAATGTATTCGGCTTCGACTTGTTATGGTGTTTTTCCTATTGATAATTCTAGGCGTTGGGTGAAGAAGGGTAGTGCTTACATCCAAACACCCCGTAACGAAAATCAACTTTTACAAGGTAAAACTGAGCGATAACAGCACTATGGCGTGCGCCCGTCCCGATATTGGGAAGCCCCTTATCTTCGTCACGTCTAAAGTAAATGTTAAGAGATTAAAAACAAAAAAATTGGAATAAAGCTGAAGATGTACGTAAAGCAACTTCACTCAATAAAGTGAAAGCTTCTGGTGTAAAATACAAAAGCAGAATAAAACAAAAACCGAGAGTATACAGAGACCTCAGTATAAAAAGTTCAAAACAAAAACCGAAGGCTGTAGACGGGACTTCGCAATATATAAAATAATACAACAGCCAGGGAATATGATAATTTCAGATAGCGCTTGCGATGCCTGTCTCTCGCATAAACATGAAAACTCGATGTATCATTCAGAGGAGTATCTACATTTTATGCCCCCCCCCCCCCACAAGAGAACACCCAAGGCCGGAAATCGATTCGGCCTATTGAGAGGTTACGGTCTTGGAGGAATAAGATAGAAGGAGACGCCCAAGCGTACCCCTACTTCGAAAATAAAATGAAGCCGAAAATGGCCGCCGCCCCGGCTGTATGTATCGCGGTCCGCCATATTGCGTATGGAAGAAAATTTAAGTATTGCATTCACAGACATGCAAATAACCAGATCACTCTTGGTGCTTTTATGAGAGTTTAAAAATGGTATTGAGTTGTGCCGCTTTCGGATGTATCAACAGATACAATAAACAAGGTCTCAATGTCACATTTCACAGGTGAGTGTTAGAGAAAACTTCTGTCGAAATATAAAATGTTGATATAAATTGATGGCATGGAGACAATTAAAAGTGCTTTTCTATGCTTTTCATTATGCCGTCAATATGTTAATTCGAGAATTTAAAGAGAAGGATTGCTGTTCTATTTTTCTCATAGGTTTTAAATAATTACAAGAAAACTGACTAAAGGAAATGTCAGTAGTATTCATTATATTTCATGCACTTTGGGGAATTGTTTTTCGTTACGCAGCGTTCGATGTTCACTGGAAGTTATGTTTACTCTTTACGTTGATCTATACAATATTTTATAAGCACTGACAAATTGTCTGTGTATATTTGTATTCTTTAACCACAATACCAAACCTTCAGGTGTAAATTAAATGTGATTACAATTCAATAATATGATTTATAGGGTGGCCGTATCAATGTTTGACCAAATAAGGAAAATTTCAACTCGAAGCAAGAACTGACGTTTATATAATAGAAAAAATATACGAAACAAACCCTAAGACCATGCAGAATAAATCAAAGAAAAAGTATCTCACATTTATTTCATTTAACACAACAGACAAATATATTGCTGAAGGTGTAGTTGCACCAGTAGTTGACCAGTTGTAGTAGCCAATTGCGAACTACGATTGTTGCAGTGTAGATCATTGATTCTATTTACTGTAGGATTATTTGATTCAAGGAACAACGAAGGAATGCAATAATTAATTATTTCACTGTACCTTCTACTTGATATGCACGGATATCTTCTGTCCTCTTATTGTGCGCTCTGCTCTCTTCCAGATGCCCTTTACATTTTTTATTTGATTTTGGAGTACTGTATTTCCTGATTGCACAGCATTTGGAGACTACACTATTAAACCTTATGGAAGTATAAAACGCACTGTGTTTACTACTATATCCAATAGAAACTATTATTATTGTTTGTCTCCCTTAGTCAACCACTGGCGACTGGTCCATTACTGGTACGGTCACCATGTAGCTTCGCATGTCATAGACCAGGTGAATGAGAGAATAAATTGTAACAAAACTTTTCGAAATGAACACTTTACGCTTTCTGAATCTTAGAAGCACTGTTATAAACATATGTATCTTTTATGTTAGTATGTTTACATGATTCAAGGGGTAAATTGTAATTTATGGTAGTCAAGAAATTTAAAAATTATAGCTATGGAGCTATTTATATTCACTTGCGGAGGGGCAGACACACGGAGTCTGTTGAACGTCTAATTATAAATATAAATTGACTAACCTGTTTTCGCTAGTTCGACATTATGTCTAAAATAATTTGTATGCTTTTGATACTTGAAATATCTTCTAGAATGACAAAAGCTAATTTCATTTGTGCAAGTGATCAATCAACGATACTTTTAGTAAACTGCTCATATGGAAATCTTGAACAGGGTCCAATTTTGAACTCGTGTATTACACCTTTGAACATTTCAAGTTACTCAATGTCACATTGCACGGTGTCGATAATGTTTCCTGCGGGTTCGTTGTGTTGCTTTCCTGTGGTTACGCAAAATACCAGAAAATATTTATGGGTTAATTTCTTCAGGAAAGCGGGAGAGTAACTATTCATTTATTTAAGAGGCTATCCCTTCCCGCACGTCTCGATAAAGTCGATATCGCACGGGAGGAAATTCATGCATAGATACAAAATAGTGCTGAGTAAGCGAAGGTGGGTTAATTAAAGCCAGATTATGTCTCATGGATTGCATCTTGCTATTGCCTTATCAGACACATTCTAATTCCCGCCCTTCTGCTACCGTAGAGTTCCCTCTTCACTGGTCTTTCTGCTTTATTCTCCATTAATTCGAGACGGCAATGCTTAAATTTTTCAATATTAACGAATTCCAAAAATTTTACTTATTATTTTACCCCTCTACGGAATTTAATCTGGAATTAATAACTAATTTATCTAAGTTACAGTGTAGGCATTTCTTTCTGGTTTAGAATTTTTTAATGATATATATACAAGTTAAACCTACGAATAGTGAGGATAATGCAAGTAATAAGTGAAGGAAAATTTAAAAGAACTGGGAAGACCGCTGGACAAGGTGAACCAAGGGTGAATTGTCATTACCTTCCTCTGGATCAGAAGTGAAGAAAAAAGAGGAACATCCACGCCCTGAACGGATTTTGAACTCATAAAGCTGTGTCGGCCGCGTTCGCAGAAGAATTCCTTAATGAGCACATCTACCTATGTGGCCAGGGGTCTTACGCATTTAACGGCTACATATGTCAATATTTTTCATTGTGCAGTGTTTATTCTGCTAGATTTTTTCATTCAACCGCACCTGGAGCTAATTAAAATATTGCATAAAAAATAAATGTAAGTATCATAACATATGATATAGATTTCATATAAATATTATCTGTATGGTGTACATAAAACAATAGGGTATTCGTGGTTTTCTTCCATACGCAAGATGGCGGATGGCCGCACTGGACGATTGACGGGCGGCCATTTTCAGCTTCAAAATTTGTCAGCTTGGGCGTCTCCTTCTATCTAATTCCTCCATGGTTACGGTGAAGGGCCCCCTTGGAAGGATCGCCCCCCCCCCCCGCAAGATAATTCCTAAGGCCGGAGGTCGATTCGGACCATTGAGAGACTAGGGTGAAGATCGCGCCCCGCATTGCGGGGTTTTGCGCCATAGTAGTTACGCCCTTGGTATCATATCAGAATTATTCACAAGGGCGGACGCCATGTCATTAGGGATATTAGAACGTTGTCTGAGGTGATAATATCCAGGACATTCTAAAAGCACATGACGAATACTTAAAACTTCAATACATTCTTTACTCTGCTACTCTGCAGTGGATCCAAACGACGCAACCAATAGCTACGTGTTAAGCGACTATGTCCTATGTGTAGGCAACATAGAAATACTTCTTAACGCCTACTATCTCGGCAAGATGATTTCCATGGAGCAAAAATGACCTTAATTTCTTTCAGTTTATTGACAGCAACGTCATCCAATCGTCGCTGCCATTCATTCCGTGCAACCTGCCGATAGTATATCAGCATGTCGTGAGATAGAACATGATGAGTGCCAATGTTAGTTCCTAAAGAGGCCTCACGAGAAGCTTGGTCTGCTAACTCATTACCTTGGATACCAACATTACTTGATATCCAGCAAAGGACAACTTAACCACCAGCAATCTGTGTAAAGAAGTATGCGGTTCAGACCTTGAACAAGAGTAAAATTTAACGCCTTAAAGCGGTAAAAATACTGTATTTGGCCTTAAGATAGTATTTGTGCGCTTCCCCATTTATAACAAACGCGCATCCAACAGATTGAGCCGATTTGGTTCCATCACTAAAGAAGATAAAATTAGAGTATCTCATGAAAACGTTGCTAGATCTCAACCATAGATGTCTTCAATTTATTTAAACTTGACAAAGATATATCAATCCACGGACGAGCCATTATCCACGGAGAACGGAGACTAAAACGGACACTCCAGACAGTTGGACGTCTGCATGCAAGGTCTCTAACAGTTCAGACGCTCGGATACCAAGTGGTAATGTAAAATGACCACGGCGTTTATACATGTCTCGATGTACTGGGTTCACTTCTATATTATGTGCGGGATGGCCAGCTGAAGATATCTCTGAGAAGCTCAACACATCCGGTGAATCTCGAACAGAGAATCGACAACATCGAGCAGAGACTGGTGACAGGAGTTGGACGATCCGCGCCAGTGGAAAGGCGTAACAAGGTTGTACGATCCATACCCCAAGTGGGAAGACTTGTAACAAGTTGAAAGATGTAATAACAGCTGCCTAATGAAGCATATATGCTACAAATTAATGTACTCATATGAAACATTATGTATGTTTTAAAAAGCATGTTGAATAAAACAAACCGCGATAAAATCTACTTTATAGAATACAGATTGCACAAGAGCACATGCATATAGACATATAGGCCTGTCTTACGGAACGCTGCGCACTTGTAAAGAAAGTGCCCTCCTGACTTCCAGCGTTGAGCGATTTTAGAAAATATTCAACGTACTATGGCGCTTGTTTTCAAACAGTTTTCTGGAAAGGACACGTAGATCTATGGTCATCTTCCGCAAATGGCCTCAGTCACTGAACGTTTGCTAAAACGAAACACCATGTCGGAATAATCATAGTCACTACTAATAATTCGATAGGACTAGGAAAGGAAATATTATTATTGTTCTTCACATGTAATTATAAATTTGTGATTTGAACACATTATATTCAAACTCTTTCGTCGAAAAACCATGGTTCTTTAAGTTACATATCGCTTCCATTATCCATCAGTGCTAATAAAATGAAAGGATTGTTCACCCTAACACTCTGTGTTGGCTTGCTCTTAATGTTACTACATTCGGTATTACCATCCGTCCGGTTTTACCCATTTCCTATAAAGATGATTCTTTCTACCGAACATACGAAATGAAAGATCATACCTAAGAAGTACTCACCACACAGTTATTAAAATTACGGTGATCCGTTGCACTTACCCATAACGCTAGGTTCCAAATCGATCATTACTGCTCTCGGGACTTGCTTCCCTGAGCTGCAGTCAGCGAAGAATGTGTGCAAACATTCATCATAATTATTTTCCTTTGCGGCAGCTAACATTCCATTAGGCTCAATACCATGTTCTAAGCAATAGAGTTCCCAACAAGCTTGGCCGATCTGGGTACCGGCTTGGCCAATGTGGACTGATATGCATTCCCTCTGTTGGAGTAAAGAAAACACAATTTCTAAGCACAATTAATACATAACACTATTTCAACATTTAAATATGTCAATGTCTCATTGGAAAGAAAGCTTGCAATAACTGGGAATATGAAAAATGCATGCGTTTAAGTGAAATAATATCTTGTTTAAGGTGGGTCGCTCTACAGCAGTAAGCATTAGCCATTGTTTATTTACACAAAATATAAAGAAATAATAATATTCCATTGTAAGACAGAACAGCTAAATATTATTCTACTTATGCTAATTAAACGTCTAAATACGCGTAGAATAAAGATTTACTGAAAGGTGTGGTTTTCCAGTCCCCCACTAGAACTTCAGGATGAAACTATAATCGTTGCCCGTACATGCATGTTGGTTCGTAAGGACAGTCTTCACTTATGCCTAATGTAGTTTAATGTTTAGTGTATTTTCTGCCATAGTTCGAATTAATTTGTCTAATTAGCTTCTGACACTGAAATTCATGCAGAGCGCCATGACGCTGAGTGGCCAAGCGGATCAGGTGTTTCCTAATTAGCAAGTAGAAAACACTATCAAAGGATGAAAACTTTGAAGGTTCACGTGCTATAAAGATACCATATTTGAAACTACTGAATACATCCGTCGAATCACGAATTTTGACAATCAATTACGATGGAATTGATCTCAATAGTTCAATATAATTTACTGCTAAGGAACGATTGCAGTTTGCAACGGAGCTGGAATTGGTTATATGTAAGCAATTCCTTTGAAAAGAGATTTGACCTATGAAAGCATTGTGCGTTAGCTATATTGCGATAGTTGATGCTATGAACATATGGAATATAATAAATCTATGAAACCTTTAATCAAATGTGTACGTATATTTATATTGTTTTGGTTATAAAATGGAAATAGTGGGCTTGATTAAAGCTATCATAAAATCTGGAACTGAATCTAAAAAATAGATGAATTTAGGTTTGGTGGATTTCAATTATACGGAGTACCGTATGTTAATCTGGATTTCAAAACTCGGCACATTCGTCATTATAGTAATATTGCTAAAGGCTATAATAAACCAAAACAGTCACGACTTTCATAATAGCCTACAATGAAAGTTTAAGATATTTAATAATGTCACCTGAATTAGTTTGATTATACCCAAACTACAAATAAAAAGAAATCGTAATAGTCTTAAGAACTATTCGAATGAATTTATTATTCTCTGGGGTAACAACAGTCACTCTTCTGAAAGAAAGTAGTATTTTCAACATTTTTGCAGATATAGGTGTCAATGTAGGACTGAATTCTTCTTTGCATAGACTGGTAAATTCGATACATATTGGACTATTTTTTAAAAAATGATAGTTATAAAAGAAAATCTTAAGTTCAAAAGCGACACACAAAGCACATATACAAAAGTTAAGTTCGTGGTTAGAACATACCATATTTCACATAGTATATTAGTGATGTAGGCCTGTGATTTTGATTTTACAATATGTTTTAACTCTAAAGCGGGAAACTATTGTAATCGCTATACTTTCCATGCGGAAATAATGTGAAGCAAAATACAGGTTCGGTGGAAACGTGGGTGGAATAACATGACTATTTCATATATTATCTGCCAACACTGAATTGGTATACAAACATTATGGGAACATTGCACATTCCTCACCTAGCGGCACCTAACGGCCTAAATTTCAGCAAACCAATGTTTCGATACACCTTAAGAAAAGACAACTTCTTAGAGCAGGCTACTGTATTATGTAAAATATACATAATATATACACCTCAAACAAAATTTAAGACTAACTAAACCCATATAAGTCCCAAGGTTAAATTTAAGTTTGTTACTTGAACTTGCCCTTACCTAGCCCTTGTTCGTGGATTTCTAATGGGCAATGAGGAACCGTTCATGTTTGATTCCTTCTACCGGTGGAGGTTTACAAAAGATTTATCAGTTTCACCAGGCAAGTTCAGCAGGCTGATACTGTTACCTCTGCCATCCCTTTCCCCTAAGAGTGCTCGCTGACGGACATCGCCCCTCAAAGAAGAGGACTTAGGCAGTGCTCGAAGTGGGTTAAAAAGGTAAAGGGCACGCTTGCAAAAATGAGCTAGAAAAGGTAAGGGTACGCTTGCATTTAGTAGCGGCGATTGCCTATTGAAAGTAAAGGCAATGAGCTCCCATTAATAGAAAGGCATGGGGTACGCCAAATCAAAAATTAAAAAGGTAAGGGCACGGTGTGCCTCTTCGTGCCCCCACTTCGGGCACTGGACTTAGATCATAGTTGACTATTCCGCTCATAGAATATACAATAAACTAATAAAATTCAACATAAGTGTTCTCGTTATAATCCTTGATCTGAAGTGGGTCAAGTACCTTGTAAATGACGCTAAAAATATAAAAATAGGATTCAACCTTTCTAATTGCCTATCTCCAACAATTTCTGTTTTCACCTCGTGACTCTTGGAGGGCAAAAGGTCACTATCAGATTTTGAATAAATTGAAAATAAATAGAAGTACGAATTCAAGATCAACTCGTATGTTCTCAAAACTCGCAACAGGACGATTGAGGCAGCCGTGTGGTCTGAGGCGTTAGGTTAAAGTCTCCAAGCTTGCTGATTCAAATCCCGACATGGATATTTGCGGATTTTAACAAGCATTGCATTCATTTAATCGTGACGGGCCAAAGTCAAATTACTAAAATGTCCCGTACAAAATCAAGTTCATCTCAAAACATGTTTGGACCCAAATTCTCTTAGCTGTAACAAACATTTGATGCCCTTTGGGGTTCTTTTACGTAATTGAATAAGATACGGTTAAGCAAGGCGCAGAAATATTTGTAGTAGGGCCAACCTAACAACAATTAGCGAAGAAACTCCAGGTATATTAACTGTAATACAACAAATAGTTATCCATTTTTTTTTAAATAGCAGTAATAGTTATTTTTGTGCTGAAGTGTTTAGGTTTCAATTCAAATGAATTGAATTCAATAAAGGGTCAGTGAGTGAAGAATGGCTGTCTTCGGAATACGTATCTTTACTGTGTACCATGAGTTCTTTTTTTAATGAAGGGAGTAAAATCTGTTGGTGGGTTTCGCCAACCTTTGCTGAGAATTTAACGAATCTTTAGTTAACGAATGTGATGTATTTTAAAGCCTAACGAAGATTGGTAAAACATACCATGTGCAATTCAGTAACGTGGAATTGCAAATTTTGTTCTAGATATTTGTCGGTCCAATCTAATGAATCATTGTAACTTAGGGAAGAACGAGTTCATAGGAATATGTTCCTGGCAATGAATTCCATCTTGAGGAACTTTTTGTTGGAACTGGTTCCTTTTCAACTAAGAACTTACATAGGGCGTGAACGGATTCAAACCCCTTCTAAGGAGGAACGAGTAAACCTTCCGGTTCCATCTTAAGAGGAACTGATAAAACCAAAATCGTTGCTTTTTCTGTGACCTGGAAACATATTTTGAACAAGTGTAGATAAATTTCATTTTGGTGAATGCTTGAGTCTAAAAGATTTTTGAATCATAAAAAGAAAACAATCTTATGACACGTGATTCAACACTCCGAGCCATTCAACAACTCATGACCATACACTTTTTTATTTGACTTCTACGTGGAGAAATTCCTATGTATGAGGAACTGGAAGGTAATACGTTCCTTTTTCAATGCAAGACTTTGAAATTAATTCCAACGAGTTTCTTTTTCTAGGAACTTCCACAAAATTAGTTGTAACATAACTTAGCAAAACAAGATTGTAATGAATTGAATTTTATTTATGGCCTTCAGGCATCTATGACTCAGGTCGGGATAGGGGAGGAGAAAGAGTGCGGGGAGGTGTCAGCAGGGCCTAAGTTGAATATACCATTCCGGTATTTACCTGGAGTGACAGGAAAAACCCCGGAAAAATCTCAGTCAGGATGGTCGGCCGTTGGGAATGAACCCACAACCTCCCAAATGCTAAGCCAACGCTCTATCAATGAGCCATGGCCACTCGGTGAGACTGTAATAAGGATGCTCAACAATCTACACCTTATCAGAAATGTTTTATGACTTACATAACTTACCTTAATTAAGTTAAATCTAATTTACTTTATTTCTACTGTGTAAGTATGTATGAACAACAATTGTGGTTCTCTGAATTGAATTGAATTTTATTTTGGCGTCTAGGCAGCTTGGGAACAGGCTCGTAGAGAATTGGAATGAAGAAAGTGGGAGGAAACGGAGCAAACCTCAAGTAAACCCACACACACGGTGCTTGTCCACCACAAAGCGCACATGGAATGAGTTGAAATCGAACCAAGGATCCCAAGCATCAGAGATGAGCGCTCTACCACTGAACCATCGCGGTTCCCAATTACCTCTGTCTTTTGAGATATGGAAAATAAAAATATTGAAAAAGACATGTTGTACAATATGTATTCAGTATCTTGAAGTATCCGTACCTTGTAATTAAAATTCATAGTGGATGGACTTAAGATATTCCCTCAGGTTAGGAATAACACTTTTCTAAACAATGATTTTGAATCCAAATTCGAACCATTCGAATCGTTTAAGTTTAGTTAAAAACAACATAGGCCTAACTCATTTTGATTTAGCTAACCATGGTCAGTTTTTACCTAATCTAACTCTCACTGTCAGTGTTTTGAATGATCCAGGGGAGGTATCTAAAATATAACCAAATTAGCAAACAATATTAAAAAATCAATTAGCGACCGACATATTTTGAAATTCATATATATTAAATATTTGCCTGGATGATCTTTAGATATACCCCACCGTTTAAGAAATCAAGCTTTCTTGGCACAATAATTTTGGATTCGAGGGCAGTGTTTCTTTCAGATGGCTGATCAGGGGTATTATCCCTATACTGAGTCAATTACCCCAAATTAAAAAGAACACATTTTGAAATAACGAGTGTTCATTGATTTTTTTACTAGAATTGAAGTTCTTTTTTTTTTACAAGAAAAAAGGACAGTAGTCAATTTTTACGACAGCAACAAAAAAGAAAATCGATGATTTGCTGAAATTTACTATATTTTTTTTATATAATCTGTTCACACAACACCATGTGATGAAATGCAGTCAAAATTATGGAATTTGTAAGGTTCCCTTCCCCGCTTGCTCTATTAAAAAAGTAAACTTGACTGTTCCCTCTCTCCTCTTTTACCCCGTCTAAAAATCTAAAATACCGAAACACTTTTCCTGAAAGAAACACTGTTCCAGTGTTATAGTTTACTTTAGACGTGGTCAGTCAACTTTATAAAAATTACAGGAGGAACGTAATATTCGGAATTTTTTTAGTGGTATTCAGAACATTAAAACCAACAGAGATTGAATGAGTCATGAAAGTTTTAGTGAAAATGTATGGTATTATATTATTACGTAAAGAAGGCGTGTCAACTGCAATGCATGCGCACTACCAAAGTGCACAAGGAGAGAAAAGTGAATACAAATGGCGTCGTGATTAGAGGTGAGTAAAGTTGTACAAGGTGTAGCCTCGTCCATTGGTATTCTTCCGCTGCATGGCGAACATGTCTGTGTTTGAACAGAAATAGCACGTAATTATATTTTTTTAAATAATCAAACCTGACTTTAACTAACCAGCCTTCGCTCGCTATCGCATTCTCGGAATAACTTCGTGTGTGTTCATGAATTTCTTGTGAGAAAATTAGTAGGATTGCCAACTATGGGAAATAAAATTACCAGCACCTCCATTGGTAAAGGTGTTGCATAAATAGTTGCATATCGTGAAGTAGTTGCATAAATTACAGGGAAGATAAACAGCTCGGAAAAAGCCCCCCCTCCCCCCAAAAAAGAGTGCAAGGACAACTTCGTCTCTCTTTCCAGGATAAAGACGTAATCGAAAACCAGGACTGGTGAATAATATCTAGAAACAATTCCTCCCTCAGAAAATCGAAACTTGAAACAGAAGTTCTCAACTTCAACAGATGAAAAATGGACGCAACAAACTGACTAATATAGCGTATTCTTAAGAGAAACCCCAATGTTAAACAAGTAAACCACAACACCAGTTTGCGCACCTATTCAGAAGAGACATTAAAATTAAATTTAACAAAGAATTACAGACAATAGACCTGGAAAATAGCGAGTGGCCAGTATGAACCGGAAATCCAGATTGCACATCTGACTTTAGTCTCCGCTATAGAGATTATCAGAAATAAAATAGTGGTCAAGTGTAGGAGCTGTAAGAGGTCTGTACCGGCCACAGACTTTAACCCCAGGCCACAAAGGTGTTAAAATTTCTTACTGTACCGGTGACATTCCGACTGATTGGCAACCATAGTAATATCTCAAAGATTTGTCATTAGTGAGGACGCCAACAACTAATTTTCAGCAAAGTACCTGTCGCAATAGAGCCGGTGAGACCTTGGTACCGGTCAGCGGCCTAATAGAGATAATTACTAAATTTCCGGCCAGTTTGCAACCCTAGAAATCAGTATAGTAGTATAAAGTCGGCATAAGGTTGTCTGATCCGATCTAAAGTTTACCCTGATTCCATTCCGAATGCATCAAATCATTCTGCTTTAGTAAAGCCAGAGACTAAATAATTACATTGTCTTGTTCTGCTTACTTATTATCGTCTGCGCTAAGAGCAAGTGAGTTTGAACCTTGCTGTTAGGTGGCTCTGGAGGCTACTTGCTGTCTCTGGTTCTTTCCAGTAGTAGCACCCAGTGCCACCTAACGGCAAGGTTCAAAACCATGTGCTCCTGAACAAAAGTATTAATCTTAGGGCAGACGAAATTTTGTAGGCGGTATTAGTCTATGGTAAAACCTAGCCCGACTTAACCTTTGGTTTTAAACAATCCAGTGGAGTATCTATAGTAAAGGCCAGATTTTAGATAAGTGTTAACCATATTACCTCCCTACATTTGGCAAATTTAATATTTAATAAAAGCGTTACAAGGTAACGCAAACGCTTCGGTTTGTTTTTGTGTTTATTATAGAATTCAACAGCCTTGACAGAAGTCTGGATTTTCTTTACACAAGAATTCATCAGATGGTAATTGCCATTAGTTTGCGTAACGCATCGTTTTTTTTTAACTGTAATTTGGGGACGACTATACTGCACTGTACCATACACCGAAGTGTTGAGTTAGGAGCACGGTTCTAGAATAATGGCCGACCTGGGCGAATGCAAGACACTAACGTGGGGAAATGCCACTCCAATTTTATCTATCACATACTAACACGAACTAACCTAACCTTTAATCACAAATCAAAGGTAAATATACTAATACTTTATTTTTCCATTGTATAAGGATATGCGAGCCAGCGATCTAGAACCGTCCGAAGTGAGGTACAGTTGAATTAATCTAATGAAATTTTTACTTACCGGTACGTTGGTTATTAACACAATCTCCTTTGTGTGGCATAAATAATTTTGTGTGATTCTTTTTCAAATTTTCATGATCGTTCAACCATGAGTGTTTTTCACATCTAAATTAGTAAGATGGCCAGACCATATAGCTCGAATGGGGAAAAAGGAAAATTGTATTCTACTGTAGTACTGTATTAGTAAGCCGGAGGGGAAAAGGCCCTTTGGGAAGACCGCGACGTTGTTGTAAGGACAATATTAGGAGATATCTTTGAAAGATTGATGTTCTTGAGAAAAACTGGTTTGATCTTGACCAGGATAGAATCCAATACAATAGTTATATAAATTACCACAAATAAATAAATTTACACAAAGGCCTGTGACATTACGCATACTATGTTGAAGTCCTGAAATGATTTAAAATATGTTTTTTAATGTTTTATTTCGTCATGTTTGTAAAATATCAAGCTTTACAGATGTTACTAAACATTAACTATTTCTGTTACGTGAGTAGCGACACAGGAAGATGTAAGCCACGCGATATTTTCATTATGTACCGGTATATGATATTAATATCTAACAAACAAAATATTCTTAATCATATCTTTGAACAATGTACTCACCATTTTAGATTCGGATGAGCAAAATACACGACAAAATTTAGAAAATATCCCGAAAACCAATCGAAACGATAATTTTGCTTTTATCCAGGTGCCAAAAATTAGTTATATTGCCATGACAACAGATTTAAATTTACTTTGCGTCATAGCATTGTCATTGCCTATGTATCAAATTAATAACTTGGAAATACCTTGTGTCAAATGTCAGTCAAGCATGTGAGAATTGTTAAGGAGAAAGTTCGAGAATGACGTAGTGTTGTGACATAGTGTAGTGAAGTGTTAAAAATCAATTAAAATACTGGCAACAAGCATCAAAAGTATTTTTAAAAAGTGATTAAGAAACTTTAATTACAATTATAATCATATTAAATACATGAAACGTTCTTAATCATGTGTAAATATAAGAAAGTATGAAATATTGTTAGGCTTAACTACATAAGATAAATCTGTAACGATGTCATTGCAAGAATTTTGGTCCTTATATTATAATACTAAATAGAACTAATAAAGAAATAAGAGGACCATCGACTATAATCACTTCAAAAGAGTTAATAATGAGAGGTGCAGATTATATTCGAATTGAATTACTTGGTATACCTAAAGTAAAATTAACCTTTAACTCAAGTGAGCAAGCAAATGTTTTTATAAGAAATAAGTCACTACAAAATGATCTTCAATTATGTGTTACAATAGCAAAAATGCTACTTCAAAAATCTGGTGTTATCTATGGAATCCCTCTTGATATGACAAATGAAGAAATAATAGAAAACACGGAATGTTTGTACCCAATTATTAGTGTACAAAGGCTAAAACAGAAAATTAAAAATGACAAAGGTGAATACTATCTACGTGACACGAAATTAGTTCAATTTACAAACTCAGCGACTACCAGAGTATATTAGTGTTTATCGGGAAGTGAGACCCAAGATACGCAAGATCATACAATGTAATCATTGTTATTCCTTTTGTCATACATCAGAGTCTTCTTATAACAAGCGAATATGTGTTCATTGTGCGCAACCTTTTCATCCACTGCCATGTTAAAATCCTCGCCAATGTAAAAACTGTAAATCTAATGATCATTCTTCTGACGATATTAATTGTAATGAATTCAAATTACAAACTGAAATTCTTCAACTAATGGATAATGAAAGTATTTCTTACAAAGAAGCTAAACTTATGGTAAGTCTACATTAGTCCTTGTTGATCAACATGTTTGTGCGCGCGAGGATTATCTAAACACCGTGACAATCTATAAACGTCACGCAAAAAAATGTACAAAGTCAGTGCATATTTTTGTGCAGTAAACAAAAACAAACAATTTCATTCTTGTTAGGAAGTTTGAAGAGAAGGAGAATACATACGCATCGTTACTTGTTAAGCAAATTAATTTATTGAAGATTGTCACGGTCTTTAGATAATCCTCGCGCACACAAACATGTTGATCAACAAGACCTAATGTAGACTTACCATTAGATTGCAACCTCGAAACTTTCAAGATCGCTTTTTTCTACTCTAACTTATGCTCACAAAGCAAATTCCAAATCAAGGGAAGTAACACAATCAAATATAATTCCTACGAAGACTAATTGTAATAGTACAAGACCTAGGAATTTGAAGACAAATTCCAGTGACAGTGAAAATGTAGAAATAATATCTAAAGTACAAAATAGTAGCAATCAAGTAATTGACAAAATCAACTTACAATCAGACGATTATCTCAACTCGACTTCTCCCAAACCTAACATTAAACGATTGAAAGGATCAAGCTCTAAAATAGTTCAAACTATGATACAAAGCTCAACTAGTAACAATTCAAATCAAGATGAACCTACAAACAATAAAAATGTGTCATTTTCTCCATCTCTCAAACCTCAAGATATTGTTCATACTAACCGGAACCTAAACCATACATCAAACCAACCTCAAGATTCTTCAATATGTACGAGCTGTAATTTAAATAAATCACAAGAATACTCTGTTCAGGAATCTTTATATAATGGTATGGAAGAAACAGAAGAAAGTTACAAAAATTCAGATACAAGGGTACAACATCAAAAACCTATCAACGATATTCCACAGGATCTATGTTCTTATCCTCAGTTAATATGGCTTCCTATTTTTACATATCTACTGAAGAAATAATGCAACAGCAATTTTATAACAGTCATAAGTAATAGTTTTGTTTACAGGTTATATTTTAGCCTGAATATAATAACCATCTAGGTTTTAACAAACGTGCAATGGATGGGCTTAATTAATGCCATTTCCGCACTAGACAATAGAACAGAACAGAGAAATATTAAACGTTGAGAAGCATTGAAATATTACAAAATAAAGGCCGCTTTAGACGACAGCATTTATGCTACGATGAATCTTACGATTAGCAGTAGTGCCAAACTGTGAAAGCAAGAATGCTACAATAGGGCAAGATGTTAAGGCATAAATCCATAACTTTTTTTCTTTTTACCCTGGCAAACTGCTTTCGCTAAGATTTATCGTACGAGAAATTTTCTCGTCTAAAGCGGCCTTTAGTCTTTAGAGCGAAGGATTTTTCTATAGTCCGCATGGCAAATAGCATCGACCTCCATTAATACGATACTGGATTGACTACAGCCACTGAAAATTTCATGAATATGTGAAGCTAGGGAGCGGAGAGGAAACTTAATCACGTTTGTCCACTTCCAGTCTAAACCAATATGGACCAAATTTTCGATTCTTATTCAGTTTTTTACGCTTGATATCGCTGTGTGGCCCGTTTTTTATTTATGTCTTAATTCTTGAAAAAAAAAAAACGTAAATATTATTTGCAGTATTTTCTATTGTATGCAGAGTGCGGTACACTCTTACATGAATAACTCAGGATTAAAGACTTGAATCAAAACACGGGCCACACAGCGATATCAAGCGTATAAAACTGAGTTAGAACTAAAAATTTGGTCCACATTGGATTAGACTGGAAGTGGACAAACGAGTTTAAATATTTGCTCTGGCGTCTATCTTTCAACAGTAAGTAGTTACTCCAGTATAGTTTACGTAGAGCTCGATGGGCAAATAGAAGGGAAAATAAAACATGGCATAAACTGCAGCAGCATTGGACTAGCGTCAAAAGTCGTATTGCGCGGAAAGAGCGCAACCCGAAGTAACTTCACATCATAATCTACACATGTTCATGCGTTCAAATAAATTCTATGGCATCATGCCTGTACTACCATTGTCTGTAAAGAAACAGGAAGAGGTTTCCGTAGAGTAAAGAATCTGCTTGTTACACGGTAGGGGATTAAATTATTTAAAAAAATGAATTAATGCTAGCGTAATATTTTGTAGGTTAGTTCTGCAATCATTCTTTTATACTTTAAAAGTAATACGCACCACTAGGATACTATATATTTCGATAAAGAAATAAATTCACGAAGTGAGCCGTGTCTAATGGCTAACTTGCGTTTAGACAGTTCCCGGTTAGCGGTGGGCATACGTCATACGTGAAAGTGCTGTTAACAAAGTTCCCAATCCCTGCGCTGTTGATTTGCAGGCTCGAGAGAGAGTCGTTGTTGTTGTTGTTGTTTACTGAACTGCGAGCTTCAATCGAGAGAGAGTCGTCTTGCGACTGGTGACATTATTTCAGAAGCACCGCACACCACTGCCACCTACCGGTTGCTCTTTGTACTTCTTGAACCAAGGAAAAGCAGTAACGTTAAGTTTAATGTAAAGCCAAGATCTCCAACAAGAGATGGCAGCACAATCTCCGTATATGTCTAATGTATTTTTATCGTTGCACGAAATTTCAATGTACAAACTGAAGTCGAGAGAGTTCAAACTTTCAGGTTAGAAAGTTCATAATCAATTCAAGAGTTGTATCCGAACCTATTTTTTTATTTTATTTCTTGTTCATAGTTGAAATCGCTTTATTGTAATTAAGGATATTCAAACTCTAAATATAAACACAGACAATGACTTGCATTTTTTTGCTAGCCAGCACAATGGAGAAGTAATGAAGAAGCGCCATAAATCATCCCAGTGTCAACAACAAAGGGTGTCAAGATACCTAAAAATACCAGTGCCACCGACTGCCACCCTAATGGCAGGGCAGGTGGGGCCCGCACTAGGGATTCCGCCAGTCAGTTTGAGGGTGTAAAGTCAAAATTGGGAGGGTGTAAGTAGTTTTGCAAGGTATCTATCGATTTTTAACTACAAAAATGTTAAAAGTTGGGGGAGTTGTTATCGAGGATTTGGGGGGTGAAACCCCCACAGGAGGATCTTACAAAATCACTCGTCCGCACTTTGGGGACATCGCCTTAACATAGCCAGAAAAAATTATAATTAATCAACTTCACTACTAACACGGGATCCACGAAACATCTTTGCCCGAATCTCCGCATATTCTAGGGGCGCACTGAGCGCAACGAGAGATACCATAAAGATTGTTGCGCTCTTAAGACAGTCCTTAGAGAGGCAATATGTTTTGATAAGAGAGAATTTCTACCTATATTGGGTCACTAAGATGACCAAACAAGGTCAGCAGAGCTTCAACCAACATTTATAAGCTCAAGTTTACAATCCAGTCTCTCTAGTAGTTTTAAAACAATACTAATCAAGGGCGACGCCAGAAACTTTTCCATGTGGGGGGAGTCAGCGTCAAGTAACAGTTTTGACCTGACTCAATGCTGTTACCGCCCATACAATTCATTTTATCTTATCTTTATCTTGACCTGACTCAAAAGTGAATCAAGCTTACTTTGAGCCAGGGATTCCGCCATGATTTTCATTTTGGGAGAGTGTAAAGTCAAAATTGGGAGGGCGTAAGTGACGTTTTCCACGGTTTCTATCGATTTTTTACCGTAAAGAAATAAAATTGGGATGCGTTCGAGAATTTAGAAGACTACACCCTCTACGAGGGGGAGGGACTGGCAGAATCACTGCTTTGAGCTTTGATAAATGGGACAGGCCAAAAGTTTCTAGTCCTGTTGTAGCTCGTTATAGTTCCCATTTTCAATAATAATAATAAAAAAATGCATGCCCTACCACCTAAAAGCAAAAGTGGACTAGGTAAAAAAAAAAAAAAGGAAACCAAAATACACCCCTGTATATATCCACTCAAAATAAATTTGACCAAAGTTTATATATAAGCTTTGATAAACTTTATTCTGTATGGACCATTTTAGTAACTGGCTTCGGCCCGTTACGATTATATATGTGTAATGCTTGTTAAAGTTTACAAACATTCACGTTGGCTTGGACTTGTTAGGTTTTTCACGTTACCTCCTAATATATAAAGTGCTTATCTGTCATCAGCAACGATATTGAAACCTTCTCATGTTGATGGTGTCGAAGAGACTTGTTGCAAAACACCATCATGGCGGCATCGCCCGCAATTTACAGAGAGGGGGGAGGGGGAACAATTTGTAAAATACAAGTGTGTGGATGGGAATGTTCTGTCCTTAAATATATCGGAAACTAAGAAATAAAGCCTTTCTCACGGCCACCGGGTCACGCCTTAGTGCGGGTTGGTAACAGTTACCACCGGCGTGCCCAGGAGATGGCGCGCGATGAACTTTCGTAAATTGTATTCTTTGTTGTTTTTAGTATTATTAACATTCTTTTAACTGCAAGTAAAGTGACACAAAGACTTGATCGATACTAAAGACATTTTTATAATTAATTATTTCCGATATATGAATAATTTAAGTGTAAAACACTAGTGTTTGCTATGCTTTAGTTTATTGCATATGCCAGCATAATCTGGCGAAGCAGGTTCTGCTCTGGAGAACACACGTACAAAGCACAAATATACGTGCACCAACCAGTAAACTAGTTGGTTTACTTCAACTGATGTTTCACCTTCTTCCATTGCGAGAGGCCGTGGCTAGTCTCTTGGTAAAAGCGAGAGGCAGCCCCTTGGTACTTCCAGGAACACCCCCGCCTCTTGGAAATAGCGAGAGAATAACATTTTCTTGGCGGATACGAGAGTGAAATCATCTCTTGGAGAGAGCGAGATGTCTCTTTGGAAGTTTGGATCTCTTCGGTGATTCGAGTGAGTGACTGCCCGTTGGTGCGGATCTCTTGTTACCCGGAGAGGCTCGAGAGGAAATTCACTTTTTCTCTTGCAAAAAGTCTCTTTTGCTGCAGCGGCCGTTTGGATGTATTGGATCTTCAAGGGAAAATTGTGGCAACTCTTTGCTTTCATCGGGGAAGCTCCATAGTTCAAGCCCAACTCCCAGGTCAGCGCACTCAGCAAGGATCTGGATTTCCTGAGGTGGATCTCGTGCTATCAAACTTTCATAGTAGCTTCGAGACTATTACCGTTCGGGACCGTCCTATAACTGCTACTGGAGCTCGAAGCAGGGATGAAAGAACCGTCATACCTTCAAGATACAATATGTTGTTGGGAATTGTGAGAGAAGTCCAGCAACACTATGATTATGGCAGTAGCCAACTCCCCCAATTTCTGCCCCAATGATTTAGTGGACCTTGTATTTTTCAATATTAATAATAGTCATACATTATACCGTGTTTACAATTTTGGATTTCCCTGGCATGCTCTCGTAGAGTTAAAAACGTGCGCGCGCCATCTGTCCGCCAGGAACTATACTTATTAAAGCTGATTATGAGAAGAACACGGAAATACGTTACTGTGAACGAGAGATTAAACGGACAAATTTTATTGCACGCTCACACAGCCGCGGCAGCAACGTCTGAAGAGGCTATACGGTACGTACGACGGTGTGCCGAAAATGCGTAGGGACTCCCGGCACCAAGATAAAATACAGAACGGCGATAAAATACTATCTTGATAACGGTAAAGTTAAGATTTTAGAGCAAAGAACTGGTGGTCAAAATTGGCCACCAGGTGTGGCTTCAAGTGGCCAAATCTAATGATTCATAGCCCTGGCGCGCCAATTTTGCATACATTTTAAACACTGGGTAGAACTATGAAAAAACGATACGAAATTTGACAAATCTTACGTTAGGACAAATGGAGGCTGTCGGGTATTTGCTTATTTTTGCATAGGGAATCTAAAATTACTGAAAATGTGCTTACGTAATATTTGAACGTCCCTATAGATAGGTTCCGCATAATATACTATCTCAATATTGTTAGAATATAATATTTCTTTTAAATGTTTGTAAATATGTAATAAAGGCACACCAAAGAACTCACTTTTCAAATGTTAAAGCTATAAATAGACTTAATTTGTTGAAAACAAAAGCAGATCGAGACGCGTTTTTCAAAATTTCGTTTTAGGAAGGGGGATCGGATTAATAGTACCAACTGTCGATAAGAATTATCCAAGTTCACAAACCATAAGGCAAGCAAGCAAGCAGTCATTCAAGAGAGCAGGGCCGTAGTAGGGTGAAAACCTCCCCCCCCCCCACTTAAATTTGTGTTGGTTCCACAAAAATTCTACTTTTGCGTGTATAAATAGGAGGAAAAGTAATATATTGTGACCCGCTCTCCCTAAACATCACGACAGACCCGTATGAGAAAGAGAATTAGGTGTCATTGAGACTGGTCATGATTAAAAAAAAAAAAAGATAAATTTAACACTCATTTTATTTTTTTATATTTTATAGCAGCCTCAAATTGAATGCCTCTGAGGGCCTCTTTAAAACTTAAAATTTCATGCTATGGACAAACTATAAGCTGATTGTTCTTAGCGAATTTGAATTTATTTCTTCTTATGGCCTTTAGGCATCTCAGGCTCAGATCAGAATTGTGTGTGGGAGAACAATATTGGGAGGTAGTCGACCAGAGCCTAGTTAATGCTCTTGGATTTTGAAATATTTTGAAAAATGTTAAAAAGTGGGGTGGGAGCATATAATATGTTTCATAGAGATAGTATACACAATAGAGTAGCTGCCCTCTATATAGCTCCATGTTGGAAAGGTGAAGCCGGTGGGCGTGGCCTATCCGCCATATTTAGACTCACAAAACATTACCATATGCTGATTTAAACACATTGAAAAATACGTCAAATGTTTTCGCGGAAAATACTATTAATAGCAAATTATCGACTTAAAATGGCAAATGTGTACATTAATAAAGATATTATTCACGTAAATATGAATTTCCAACAAAACATACCGAGATAATATCGCTTTTCCAAGCAAGGTTGACATCCATATACCTTGCTGCTTGTGTGCCATTAACGAGAAAAAAATCCCCATATGTGGTGTTATGGATGGCCAAATCCGGATAAAATACTATCCGGACTTACGTCCCACAAAGCTGATTACCTGCCATTGTAAATGTTCATATCCTACACCATATTTATTGAGCTGTAGTAGCTTGTCTTCAGAGAGGAACTGCTCTTTAGATATGTCTCAGCAGAGGAACTGCTCCACATTATTTTTTTTCCTTAAATCAGTAAGAAAATAGGTTTGTTTACTTTGTCATCGTGAAATACATTTCTTCTGCTGCGAAAAAAGGAGATTTTGGAGAAAAGGAGAAAAAAATAATGCAAGAACTGCGTGATTTAGAAGTCAAAATCAACTGGACTCTCCTCAATCTTCATGGGTTCTAGCATTTCTGTACAAAAATTCCAAGCCACCTAAATTCTACGAAGGTTTCTGCACTTGCTACGCAAATTTCATGAAAATCGGTGATCCGGACGTTTTCGAGAACGACTTCCAGATTATGTGTCATCCAGATATTTTGGCTATCCCTACAATTTAGCCAGAAGGACTGGATTCGAAACCCAACAAGGGATATTTTCCCGGACTCCGTGGCCTAGTAGTCTGAGGTAGTCGTGAATGCGATATCTGGATTTACCGAGAGGTATTACGGTGTATCCTTATGATCCCTGGTTCTAATCCTAAGGGGGAACATGGATGTTCCGTCTAACAAGTAAAGTACCCGAAGTGAGGACTCGAGTTGCTCATCAAGTGATACCTTAAATTGAAGCTAGTGACGAGTATAGTACACCTGTGAAATCCTAGCTGCAGAGCTCCAGAAATAAAAAAGTTATGGCGGGTCAAAGTTCAAATAGAAAGCGAATTTAGCTGCTTGTGATGTCCATGTTTTGCTGATTATCCCGATGGTAATACGTCGTAAGTTGCTCCCAATTAATGTAATGTGTACAATGATATCCCTCTCTCTGGCTGATCTCCCGCTTTCTGTTATTCGTGTATGAATGTCCTTGTGCATGTTTGCTCCTGTTATTGATGTCACTAAAAGTTCGTTTTTCTTTTCGTTCCAGAAAATGGAAGCAGGTGATATCGTTCATGCTCTGTATGAGAAATATGGATTTGTTAATAGGAGAATGAATAGGTATGAAGATTCATTGTACAAACAAATAGTCGAGATACTTGAGGACAAGATGGAAATCATAGAAGAAGTTAGAACTCTTGGATTTGGTGGTGACAGTGATGAAAGCGATGATGGAGACTACGGTGATGACGTCTTTGATGAGGAAATGCCAAGTACATCGCAAGGTTCTCAAACACATCAAGAGTCTCCGACACCTGCAGCTTCTTCAGGTGAAGAATATCAGCCTTTGCCAAAAAAACAAAAACACATCTTGGACGATGATTATAAAGAAGCAGCTTACATGTTTTGGACACACAATGAGAACCCGGAAAAGAAACGAAGGAAATTTTCATCTGTCAAGTCACAGTATAGATTAATTCAATCGAAAAACATCCTCTTTGAATATGAGAGAAAAAGGCAAAAACCCAGTTATAAGAAACTTAATGCAGCAGTTCACGATAAATTCAAAGAAATGGTCGAGAGATGTGCAATTATACACGACAGGACTCTTCGCTTTTGGGCTCTTCAGATAAGTAAAGAGCTAGATCCGGATAATACTCTGCAATTCAAGGCATCTCGTCACTGGCTGTCTAATTTTAAAAAGAGAAACAATATCGTCAGTCGTTCTATCACGCATAGGGTTAGCAAAACGTGGAAATCAAAAGAGGCTGAATTAAATCACTTATCTACGACATTTATTACGTCCATGAAAGAACTTATGTTACTAGAAGACCTGAATCCTCGTCAAGTATTCAATGCTGATCAAAGTCGATTTGACAAGGAACTCCATGCATACAGGACTCATAGGACTAAAGGTACGGTGGTTGTAAGAGGTGCATTTGGATCAGTCAGTGCTACTCATTCATATAAGATCATGCCGGTTATTTCCATGGATGGTGAAATATTGTCCGATGTACGTTCTTGTATCCGAATACAGTGGTCAATTTCCAGGAAATAAGCAAAAAGATCCCGATAACATAGTGTCCCATCCAGGAAAGACTGCAAACATGAACAAAAGTGATTTAAAAGAGTTTTATTCTGTATTCTGGAATAGCCTGCCTGCCGATCGTGATAAAGTCTTGCTTTTGCTGGATTCATGGTGTGCAAATAAGGATGATAACGTATCAAATGAATTATGCCCTAATCATATAACACTGTTCAAACGTTTAATTCCTGGTGGTTGCACTGGTTTCATCCAACCACTTGATGTTTACTTCTTCCGTCCATATAAATCATTTATCAGGTTCATTACTGACACAGTTATCGCTTCCTCGGAAATTAATCTCTGGCATCGGGATAACATTTTACGAATGCAGTCCTTCACTCTCTTCCAATTCAGCGCCTCACGATTTCGCAACATGATCAGGTTTGCGTTTTACAAAAGCGGCTACTTGGATGAGGAGCCCGAGCCCTGGATTTCTCCATTGGATTATTGTTTTGATTCTAATATACGTGACGAGTGTTACAAGACCTCATGTGAGAACATCTCTTTTGTCAAGTGTGCTCATTGTGAGCAAAGTATCTGCTTATCACACGCCTTCATTGACGACTTACATATTGATTGTATGAATGTGTAGTACTTTGTACGTGCCTCTTTCCTTCACAAGAATCGCATTTCAATTCAAAACCATGTCCTTCTGACTTTTGTTCTTCCTTTCGTTGTGACTTGTTTCAATACAATTCGCTTTCTCTTTGAACTTTGACCCGCCATAACCTTTTATTTCTGGAACTCCGCAGCTAGGATTTCACAGGTGTACTATACTCGTCACTAGCTTCAATTTAAGGTATCACTTGATGAGCAACTCGAGTCCTCACTTCGGGTACTTTACTTGTAAGATGACCCCGGAGCCTATTTAATGCACCAAATAAAAGCATTTAAATAGTATTAAGGACTGTGAAGTCGCTAGAAACCCTATAGTAATTGGCCATCTCTACTGAGAGTTTTTACTTTTTAATCAATAGCATTAGTTCAAAAAGGCGAATATCTTTCGCGAGATCTCACCGTGGGCCGTCCTCTTCCAAGTAATCGAGATAGGTGTTAAAGCTTTTTGTTCAGGTTTTTCTTAATATTTAAATGATATGAAAGAGTTTAGTCCCGCAACTCTACCAATCTAATATATCGATTGATGTAGAATTTCAATTAGTTTCACAAAGCAAATGTCGGAATGGTACCTTTTAGGACAACCTAAACTGCTACCTTTACAATTTACCGTGCATCCGTAGCTCAGCTGGTAAAACATTGTTTTTCTCACATGGGAGATCGTTGGTTCCAATTTGTGGCAGTCAATTTTCTTCATACCAAGCACATACCGAGATGGCACCTCAAAGATGGATAGTGGGCATTACCTTCACTACTCCTTCCTCTCATTGTTAAATATCTCGTGTGAAATGGCATCCGTTTGAGATCTATAGATTACTCAATCTGTTCCCTAGGAAGGATACTCATTGAGAGACGTCATCCTTCAGAGTTGAGGCGGGCTTAGGATGCATTTATGAACATAGGCCAGAAATAACTTCAGTTCAAAACTGGAACTTTAATATTTTGACTGAAGTTAGCGATGCAAATGTTGGAAAGTGAAGTTGACGAGACAAGTTAATTTTCTACTGAAACCATTGCATCAGTAGTAATCCGGACACTTGGCTGACACTTTCTGGAAAATGGCACGTTTTCCCCGTACCTGGCTGATAGCAAGGAGTCGATTTTCTAGGGCTGTACGATACGCTGTGTCGCAGTTTTTGTTCACAATGTATAAAAGACTACGGCACCTTTTTTCATCCCCTTCGTGAAAGGCTATGAGTATATTTTGCATCCCCTATTATAAAAGACTGCGAACACATTTTCCAACCCTTATTTATAAAAGGCTACGGCACCTTTTTTCCAATCCCTATTTAACATAACAGAAATTAACCCCACACAGTGCACAATAGCAGAGATTCCATAAAAGGGTCTGTACGATACGCTGTGTCGCCGCTGAAATGTTTTTCATCCCGGCCAGGACACTGGATACTTTTCTTGCAGTGTTCCCATGCCTGGCGCTCATTGGTGCACTCAGCCTCCTATGAAATTGAGTATCAGAATGTCCTTGATACTCTTGGGCTCCTTGGGAAGGTATAGGCGGTCAAGCATGGGACTGACCATCCCACCTTACTTTGTACCGTACGTTGAGAATGTGTAGAGCGCTAACTCCACATCCTCCATGCGCCGTTCACGGCGCGTGCGTATCGCACACGGGATAGCTTTACCTTTTTTTTACAGATATATGCGCAATCACATGACGTACTTTGAGGAAAATGTCCTAATATGTAGCTAAATGAGGGCGAAATTTGCAAAAATATAATTTTTCGTCAACAAAAATGTTGTCTAGTTCCCTCGTTTTATCTCGGAGAATGATATTTTTGTAAGGCAATCAGAGCTATTATTAATCTTATTTTAATTTTCGTTAGTAGATGCCACACACAGGAGAGATATCTTCGCGAGTTTGGGAAATAATCTTTAAAAGACATGCGAAAATACCTTTGTCCACGGTTGTACATATACACTTAAACAGTATATTTTACATTCCCACAAATACATCACAATGTTCAATTATCCAGTGATTGGAAAGTTACTTTGTAAAAGTAACTAGATATCGTTACTACGAAAGAAAAAAAAAGAATTTAGTTAATTTAAAAGTTACTCAAGAATAAAAATAACTTGTTACTTGTTATAAAGTAATGTGAGTAACAGTTTTATTCCATTAATAGAAAAGAATTGTGAACGTAAAAATTATATACGTGTTATTGAAATTTTATTCAGTGTCACATTTATATAAGGTAAGTTTATGATAAAATGGTAGGAAGTTACTTACAGCTTATTTGTTTCAGATGAGAACACACACCATAATATACACAGACGACTTCGATATTTAGACTAGTCTTGATGGAGAAGAAATGACGAACACGTGCAGAATTAAAACATAAATAAATAAATCTAGCCCTAAATGTTGACTACAAACAACTTACGGTTTCCGTTGATGAATAAAATACGTACATAGATT
This sequence comes from Lepisma saccharinum, assembly GCA_022664845.1. Classification (NCBI taxonomy): domain Eukaryota; kingdom Metazoa; phylum Arthropoda; class Insecta; order Zygentoma; family Lepismatidae; genus Lepisma; species Lepisma saccharinum. The sequence goes on along the minus strand of JAGDQP010001293.1, from coordinate 27,404 downwards.
TAAGTAATTTTTCGCCATGTCACCTTTATGGATCACATCAGTAACCGTATTTCTTTTCACCGCTATTTGTTCAACAAGGAACTCGGTCTCAGTGGTTACAAATTTGACGAGAGCATTCCACCTAAGTCACAAATTTGACTAATGGTTAACTCGGGTGTTATATTATGTTCTCGAGTGCTGCCACATGGAATTCAATTCATCTTTTGCAATATCTGATAATAATCGTTCAATTTCCTTTGTTTTTATCCATCCCCTTTCACTTTCTTATCATCTACAACGCAAGCATTTATAATTAAAAGAGTAAAGAGTTGTCCCTTTTATTTAAAAACGACAGATAACCACACAGAAAGTTCCGGGACCCGATCAGTTCGGCGCCAGAGCTTTTCCAAAGAATCACACCAGGAAAACTATTGTATTAAAGAGGTATTAAAAACTTGGTCCATAAGATGCGACAGAAGTAGTTTTTTTTAAAAAACGGAAATTTTTTTTTTCAATTTCGCTATTTTGGAAAAGAACGTTTTTTTTTTTACTTTTACGGGGTCCCTGACAACATTTTATGATCAATGAATTAGTTAAAATGTTAGTTGAAGTTCATAACATACATATAGATAAAAAAATCCACAATGGGACCGCGTCTGACAAAGTTTTGAAGCAAAATGTAAGTTTTCTAGGTCTGAGACAAAGATGTCTAAGGGCCAGAAGGGAACAGAACGTTTCTCTCATGTACAAGGGTGCTAATGACATATATTGCATTCCTAATGTAAATTGCAAGTGTTTGTTTTGTACATTTTTAACGTAAGATCATCCAATTGAACGAAAACTAAACAACAAATGCATTAGGTGTGTTAAGTACTGGATATTGGTGATGAAAAAAAAAAAATCAATTTCGTCAATAAAACCATGGTTTTTTTACTTCGTGGAAAAAAAAATTCCTCTTTTTTTTCAAAATTTCCGGTTTTTTTCACGGCCTTTACAGCACTAGACAGAAGAACAGATCCAGGGGCTGTTTTCATGTAAGAGATGCAATGAGACGTTTATACTTCAGTAAGCACCCCTAAAAAATATAATATTTTTATTTAAATGATTTTAATTATGAAGTGTTTTTTTCGACGGAAAATAAATTTATTTTTTTATTTACAACATAAACAGGCTGAGCTAAAACAGGGACGTAACTAGTGAGGAGCAGAGAAACAGGATTCAGGGGCGCTACTCGTAATTTCGTAATGGCGCAATTTATTATTTTATATTCAATGCATTCTGCATACCTTTGGAACTATTTATATATATATATATATGAGCTCCTGCGTAGTCTAGTCGGTAGCGCGCTCGACTTCAATGCGAGCGGTCCCGGGTTCGATTCCCGATGGGGGCTCAAATATTTCGGTGTTAACCCAGCATCGTGAGGACAATTGGGGAGCTGCTGTGAATAAAAGACAGTGGCGATCACAGTGAGAGCTTCGGCTCTCCTCTCCCAACCCGTCTGGTCAGCGTGGGAGCAGTAGACCAACTCCTCCCTTCGGGGAGAGGCCTCATCCACTAGTGGATTGAATATGGCTGTGATTTATATATATATATATATATATATATATATATA
>JAGDQP010001293.1:0-25410 GCA_022664845.1 Lepisma saccharinum | reverse complement strand
GTCAGCGTGGGAGCAGTAGACCAACTCCTCCCTTCGGGGAGAGGCCTCATCCACTAGTGGATTGAATATGGCTGTGATTTATTATTATTTTATATATATATATATATATATATATATATATATATATATCTATATAAGAGATAAGAACGTCATGTTAAACTGCAAGATTCGAGGTCGAGGTTTTCAAGTCCGACGGTGAAGTCTAATCTCAGGTCGAGGTTAAACTACCATTTTAACTAATTTCTCTATTTATATTACGAATGGAACCTCCATCTCATTAGCACCCTTGTACACGAGAGAAATATCCTGTCCTCTTGTGGCCCTTAGGCATCTTTAGCTCAAATTGTGAAAACTTAAATGCTTCAAAACTTTATCAGAAGCAGTCCCAAAAAATGACTTTGTTGACGATTCTTTTTTTCATCTCGAATAGTCACTACTAGCACATCTTATGCATTTCTTGTTTAGGTTCAGCAAGAGTAAGGTTCTTATGTTAAAAACTTTGTCAGAAGCTGTTAGAAACAGAGTACAAGAAATATTGTTTTAAATACTTCATTGATCATCAAATGTCGTCAGGAGACCGTAAAAGTAAAAAGTACATCACTATGTCACAAGGTATGTTAATAATTTCCGTTTTCCTCACTTTTGCGCCAAACTGAACTGGCGCCGAAACGTAGCCTGCGCCTAAATGGTGGCGCCCAAACGGCGGCGCCGAAACGTAGCGGACCCGAAAGTTCCAATGCTAGAACACAAATATTCCACAAGTTGTAACGGTTTTAGAATATTAAATACATGAGAAAGTAAGACTTTAAAATGTGTATTACGAGAAATCACATTTTCTGTACCCCCTCTTCTTCTTCTTCTTCTTCAAGACTCCTCGGCACGAGGAGATAAATGGAACCGGTAAAATAATGCACCTTTCTTTCCAGTCAATACAAGTATAATATGTTAATTAGCAAGAATACGAATAAGTGATGAGAGTACTAAATTTTAAGTCTGTTCGCAACCGGAGTTAGCTTGTTCCCCGGAATAAGCGAACAAAAAAAAAAATAGTTAAAATGTCATGATCGGGTAAGAAGTTAAAAAGGTCTAGTCAGGGTAAAACGTCACCGGTAGAGTGGGGACGGATTAGGGGCAGAAGTTCGGAAGGAAAAGTGAGGGAGTGGGAAAGTGTGTAAAATGAAAATGTAAGAAAGAAGTAATGTATATGTGTGTAATGTAAAAGAATGTGTAAATGTATGGTCGTGTAGTGTATGTATGTGTATCACACGGCTGGGCACACTCCCGCACTATTCACTTCCGCAGAGCCTCAGATCTCCGATGTTCACTAGCTGCAATCCTTCGCCGAACTCTATAATCTGTTCTCCTGTACTCACACGTTCCCTGTACTCTTCAGTTGCAAATATATTTGTGTTGTTTCGTTTCGCACTTTGCCATCTAGTGAGGACGTACAGAACCTATATAGGTTAAGACCACAATTATACTAGTTCTTAAACAATCAGGAATACAGAAAAAAAAATCTTGACAGTCACATTCGAGGAATAGAACACTGACAATACGAAATCAATTGTTATTTTGCAAGTTTATTTTATACTGATTGTTATTCCGTCATGGTTTCTTTATATCATCAAGTCAACAATGTGAATGCTCTTGCTTAGCATTATTTTGAAGTTCCCAATGAAGCCGTGATGTGTCAGCGATATGCTCCCTGATCCTCTTGTCTGTTCTGTGATGAACGCAGAGATTTCAGTGGGGTAGTTGTGATGACATTTCAGGAAGTCTTCGCGATGCAGCCGGCTGCACTAAACAGGTCGAAGATATTGCACTGGGAGTGGCAGCGGGAAGGGGATCACCGCCCTTGAAAATAAAACCCGCTGTCATAAGTTACCTCACAATGAGATTTCTTCTCCCAATGTAATGTAGACCAGGGCGGTGAGGGCCTGTTCAATTACAGTGATAAAAATCTTACTTGGCCCGGCAAAATCCCGAAGATGTCTTGAAAACGCAAATAAGACAATTGTTATGGCATGCTTAAAAGTTCTGACAGCTCTGTCAAATAACGTACAGTTCCTCATCTGTCAATTTTGTGTTACCCATCTTCCTGAAAGATAACATGAATTTTATGGGCGGTTACAGCACTATGGCTTACGCCCGTCCCGATCATCTTCCTGAAACCTTTTTTTATTATTATTATTTCTAAAAAAGCAACAAACTTTTCAAAGTTCGAGTAAACACACGAAGAGGACGCTGCCAACGCGGTATTTTGTGTGGATTCAGTTGTTTGACAGTTCCAGCACAACATTCTGCAAAGTGTACATTCCAAACATGTGACTGCACGTAAGATGTTATTTATCTACTTTCTAATTTCACACCTGTAATGAATGAACCATGTCTAACACGGTATCAAAATTATATTAGAAATTAATGATTTAGTTGGTAGATACACTGTAAAAAGTGGAAACACGAAATGGATGAAAGTTACTCTGCTTTATGGAGAAATTAAAATCGAAAATTAGCGTTTTGTTTTATTTACTCTTAAACGTGGATATAGTGGAAAGATTGGTAAAATTAACTCCATTTTAAAGTTAAACATTTTCTTTGCAATTGCTTGACGTTAACTGAAAATGGGTTGAAACTGGCCAAAGTGATTTGTCCATAAACGTTCAACTTATTTTACGCTTAAAACTCGGTCATTTTCTAATCGAAGTGTAAGCTAAACAGGCAATTTTGAGGTTACGTACTTTTGTGGATGAAGTTTAAGCCTTAGTTTGATATTCTATAATCCTATAACAATAGTAACGTTACTTGCTTGTCACTGAACACCCCGCCATTTTGAGTGTTTATATTGCCTTTACACTGTGAACAGTAAACAGTTCACTGGTGGACCGAGAACGACAAGGATCGCATTGGTGGAAAGAGATATTAAGTTAGGTATAAATCTTTACACTGTAGCAAACGTATCTCTCCTTTTTTTTAACGAGACATTCCTCGTAGTAAAATCAAAAACGTGTTAATGATTAACCTCCTTCGCAGTAAAACCCTAGCTATAGATATCACTCGGAAAGCCAGAATCACCAACTGCCTTTGTAGCTAAATGCCTTTGTAGCAAGAGCGCTTATGGATCCTGGATCGAAACCCGGCCACTTCAACTTTTTTTTTAATTTTAAGGGAATATTACCTTTTATTCTTTTCTACTTAAAAAAAAAATGTTCTGCTTGAATTAAATACGTTGGAACAGTCATATATATGCGTATATATACACACATTTTGAAATTTTACAGAAAGTAAAACGTTCAACCGAAAACTGGCTGAATGTAGGTTATTCCAAAAAGTGGGTTGCCTCCATTTCTTGGATGAACATTGTGTCTCCTACTTTTACAGTGTAGTTCTTACTCGCTGATTTGCATGTTGGCTTCCTTTTCAAAAAAATTAAAACATTATTTGTTGAATATTTTATCAACTGTCAATGTTATATTTTCACAAAAGCAAAAGCAATACGTAGGTGAAGTAGATAAACACTAGAAAGTTCTAAGATCAGAAAAAGCAAGATTTTCAGCTCAAAAGATGGATAGAACCTTCTATATCGTTAATGTTACGCATTCAGTTACATTTAGACAAACGTCGAAGCATGAAGTAAAAAAAAAAAAAAGTTCAAAATTAAGAATTTCATCTATTATAAGGTGAATTCAACTCTCAATCTTACAGTGAAACCGAATTTGGAAGTCAAGTAAAACTGCTATCAATATTCCGATGCGGTGTTTGTTAGCGAGGCTACAGAATAAATAATACTGGATGTTCTACGGAAGAGATGGTCAAGAAGTCAACTACCGTAGATCGGGGCTAACTTCGTCCATCAGGGAAACTTTGTCCAGTAAACAAAGTTTGTAGTATAACTGCAACACACGCAGGAAATGTTATAGTAATTAATCTGAATTGATTACCATAGACAGAGCAGTTAACTGCACATATTCTGGAATGTTTACACACTGGTAAGTACAATCCAAAGCACTGAAAAAAAAAAAGTTTGCTTATAGTAACGACTTAACGCATAAAAGAATGGTTTTGGTACTTTTAAGGCAACTAGTACTTTCCTGAAAGTTAGTGGCGCGCCTTTTTTTTCTTTGTGTGGTAAGGTATGTTACTGGAATGAAGCTAATGAAAATGTAGTTGCAAAATATTGCATACTTTATCACCTAAATTGTTTTTAGCTTTTCTCAGCTTCGTCGAGGTAACATTATCCCCCTAGGATTTTAGAGAAACGCCATGGAATTACCAGAAAGGTCTGTCAAGACCTTATAAAAGGACTACTAATGACGACATTGAATAAGCCATCGACGAAATGACGAATCCCAGCACCTGCCTGCCATGGCCAAGGAAACTGTTCTTAGTGATAGGCATGAAGTTACAGAATATGCCAAAAAATAAAAGCGAATTTATTAAATTAGAGTCGCTTGAATTGAATTTATTTAAGACCTTTCAAAGGCAACTTTGGCTCAGGACGAATGAATGATGATGGGACAGTTAGTGATATAAAGAAAGTGGGAAAACTCCCAGAAAACTCAAGCACACGGTGTTTGTCCACCACAAAGCCCACATAGCTCGATCCGGAATCGAACCGAGGACCCCACGCAACAGAAGTAAGCGCTCTACCACTGAACCACCGCTACAGTCGCTTGTTCTCATTTATGTTCCAATGTGACATGAGAGGGATAGGTCAGTCGGCTTCAATCATTTACTAATGAAAGCAGGGATTTTGTTAGTTCCCTAATTATGGGGGCTGTCACCCTCCCAATTCCCGATCACCCCAACTTTATTTTTTTTTACGGTTAAAAGTCAATAGAAAACCTTGAAAATTCTATTTAATATGCTCTCAATTTTGGTTTTACACCCCCAAACTGAAAATCCTGACAGAATCCCTGAACAAAAGACGTAAAATATCTTTGGAATTGTTAAATGTCGAACTTCAAATAGATCATGCCAGCTTTCCAAAACTGTAATGTTGTCTTTCGTTTTCCCACAATTTTTCAAATATCAGAAAATGAGAGGTCAGGTCTAGTGCAGACTCGCAAGCAGGTCCGTGCCCAGGATTTCGTTAAGGAGGGTGTACAGATAAACTGTTTCTCTCTGTGTCTCATATTTATATACATATGGCCCTTCTTAACCGAGTAGTTAACACGCTCTTTGCACTTGGTACGCATGGAAAATCGTAAGAGAATCTTAATTTTCGGTGCTGAGGCAATTTTAGAGCTACTTACAAAAAGAATTAACGAATTCCAGTCCAGAATGCTAGAAAATAATGGCTGAGTAATAACTGCTATTTTAATAATAATAATAATAATAATAATATAGATTTGATTTTACGTTCAGTAAGAACTCGTGTTTTATTCATACAAAAAAATATTCTTAGAAGCAACTGTTCTTAGAGAGTCACCAGAGTAGACAATTCTAATAGTCTGGTGCGCGATTCTTCGGGTTTTAAAACCTGTTGTGAAGAACTAAGAAAATACTGAATAATATTTAATATTTGTACACACCTGAGCAATATTTTTACATTAAAAATTCTTGTTTCTATTTTTGTATCAGTGAAAGCTGATTTCTGATTATTTACTTTGCAAAAGAACGGAAAGATGAAAGTGGTTCGTAAGGTGATTAAAATTTTGATTATCTTTGAAGCCTAAGATAGTGATTGAATACCTGTCCCCTGTCCTATAGACCAGGGCTCCTCAAGCCCTCGAATCAGAAAGATACTCGACAAATATGTCCTTTGATACCGAAATAGAATGAAAGCTCCGTGGTCAGACATTAAGGGCTATATTTATGAATAACTCCCAAGAGGTGGGGGGCTCCCAGGAGCATATAATTTCAACGATCCTGGGAGCTACCCACCTCTTGGGAGTGATTCATAAATATGGCCCTAAAGTTACCCGTAAACGTAAACGATATTGCAAACGTTATCTAATCTTGACATCCAGATCATGAAGGGCTGAATTTGAATTTGATTTTTTATTTATGGCCTTTAGGCGTCTAGAGTCCAGGCCGGGATAGGGGAGTGGAAAGGATTCTGGAAGGTGTCGGCCAGGGTAAACGTTGAAGGTGCCATCCTGGTATTTACCTGGTGTCACTGAGGATAAACTGGAAAACCTCAAACAAGATGGTCGGCCGGTGGGAACAAACCCACGACCTACCGAATGCTATGCCAACACTCTACCACTGAACTACGGCGGCTCGGTACCATGAAGGGCTGTGAACTACTCTAAAATTTACCTTTTATTTTTATTTTCCAAATATTAAGGAGCAATATAAGATTTGTTTGAAATATTTCTGGGGTACGTAGACCCGCACCCAGGATATCTGAAGAGTTGCTTCCTTCTCGTAGACTAACTTTTGTGAACTCGTAGAATAATCACCTACATATGGGAACAAAGATACAGTGCCATCCTTAGCTACTAACTGATATAATTCAACACTCATAATCACAGTATGTTTGCTCATTAACTTTTATTTTGTGACCACTTTTACAGTGCAATTTTCAGCTGACACTTGTGTACGGCGAGCAGACTGAGAACATATTCTACGTTGCTTTCAATATCACTAGGTATTCTCTCGGTATTTATTTGGTGGCACTAAGGAAAATCGGGAAGAATCTCAGCCCCGAGTGGGAATCGAATTGATGAACCTCACTCAAAGCCTACAAAAGCATAGTATGACACACCACAGCTGGCTGAGCTACTGAGGTCAGTGGGAATATGTAGTATGATACGAGTAAACAATACTTACATATATCACGTGCCAGAGAAATTGGGAAATATACCATACAAGTCATCTTTCAAAGTCTGCTACTTGTCATAGACAATTATAAGATAGAAATATTTAATTAGAATGCCGTTTGCTTATTTTACATACAGCCAGTCAGATAGACAGTAGCTTTTCGATTGGGGGAGCAAAATCAAAATAGCTTTCTTATTTACATATTTAATATACACGGTGTATAAGATTATCTTGTTCGCAAATGGTGATGGGGCAAAGGCCTTTTGTTTCGACACCCCAGAACACAATATAGTTGTGAAGAAGGAGCCTACTACTAGAATTGAATACCAGCCATTACTGACTTCCATTTCGGGACAAAAGAAAAGACAATAGGACAAATTCGCACTGCCTACAGCTCATTGTAAAGAAAAGATTTAATTATTCTTAAAGTTGATAGATAAAGAGGGTCGAATGAAAGTTATGCATACTTGATTAATAATCAACAGAAATATGCAAAAATTATGTGCATGTTAATGTATGCTTGTTTCGAAAAAATAATGAACTGCTCGAAAAGATGCTATTTGCCCTGCAAATTAAAAATAGTCAAGAGTCGTAAAGGGGGGCACGTGCCCGGGTGCCAGTCTCTTGGGCACGGCACTGCTCACAAGATCAGTAAATGTATTCAATATTAGCAAGACCGCAATCAAGTAACAGTCAATGCTAAGGCGACTAGTCTACCTTAACACTTATTCAAGAGGGCCCCTCTCCAGAATATCTTGCTGTAAAGTTGACAAGTCCAATTATTGACTTTCGTTATTGTTTCGGATTTGACAAACCCCAATTGTAAATCAGAGGAAGCAACTCAGAAATAGCAAGATTTTTCAATATAGGGAAGGATTTGGGAGGAAAGTAGGTTACCCTAGTCCCAATTACCATCCCAGCCTTGTGACCAGAAATATCAGTCAGGATGGATGGTTGCTGTGCGTAAACCCACGATCTTCAGTATATGAAGCCAAACGCTTTACCAACTCGCTATAGTCGTTCCGTATCTCCGAAATAACAAAAAGTACTCCCGGAGGTGTACAATTTGTCCCGAATAATTGTTTTTTCCCCATTGCATATCCGAAGTCAGAGTTCGTGACCACCAGACGACAGGTACAATAATTTCTGGTTAGAATATCACACTTTGGCCTTTGATTCCAGCGTTCAACAAAAAAATGTTCTATAATTAGCCCTGTATTTTTCCTGATTGATAATAATTTTGTTTTCTTGGGAAGGATAGTAACAAAATTGTACCCGTTAGCCTCATCCCTGACCTTTAATCTTATTGTTTATTTCTCTGTCTCTGCGTGTTTACAAACATAGAAATTTGTAGACTCGCACTGCACTGCTTTTCATGATTTATTGATCATTTATTTATAAGCTACGCACCTGAATGTAAAGTTATACAAGTGAAAAATTCCGTGAGCAGTGAAATCTACAAATATAATTGGACAAAATATACAATTTACTACCGCCTGTCTATAAAGCAATTTTATTGTCTTATAGAAGTCTGGCCGGCCAGCGAGCCGCACTCCAGCTGATGTTTTGGTTGTTGTTTGACGCAACATGGCGGAAAGTGGTGAAATGTTGTTGCACTGATTGGAGAAATTCTGTAAGGTATGTATCTTACGATTGTGTAGGCGTTTCGATATTTCGTTCTATCATTGGTATATAGCTTAGCAATGAGTGGTGCTGTGAATGATGTAAAAAACTACTGCATGTTGCAAAGGTAAATATTTTTGTTGTTGCTAGGTGTTGAGTACAAGATTAGATAATACCTCCCATTCCCCCCTCCCTCGTCCTTTTGTAAAAAGAATTGGTTGTTTTGTGTCGTAGCAGTGTCAGCCTGGATGAATGTAGAAACTTGGCACTTGTACTTGGAGAATTTTCAAGAGTGATGTTGTGTTTTCAAGGCAGTATTAAAAGGAATTTTGCACCTGGATAAGCGTATTTACTACACTACATACAAACAATGTTACTAATGGAGACGTGACCGACGCTTTGTGTACCGGTGTTTAGTTTAATTGAAAGAGAGGTATAATGTAAGGATTGTCATATTATTTCTACGATTCGTTTATTTATTGTTTACATTTTTGAATGAACACTGAGTTTCGCCACAAAACCTGACTGACTTTTTGCATCTAGGGAAGTGTGCCTTATAAATAATACCAGTTTACAATAAATTTTCGTACTTCAGTATTTATTATCTCACTAATGGATCTGAAGAGGAAGTCCCGGGCCGAATGTCCAAAAAGCAAATATGATAAGAAGAAAGTAAGTTTGTATTTTTTTAATTTTTCATCTACAGTTGCATGACGTGCATAAATTCTTTATAGAACGAAAATATTGTATGTTTTACCCATATGACCCGTGTACAGTATGTGAATTATAAAGTTACATTGGAACATGACTGGTATGTAGTTGCTCCTTAGCATACCCAGGAAGCAAAAATCAGATAGTTGTGTGAAATAGTTAATTTTCAGTAGAAATGTAACTTAATAAAATTTAGTCTTATCACATTGAGTTTGGTTGGGTGTAATGTCTTGCGTCTGTATTTGTGCAAGGCTGTTTTCTCCTTTACAGTTGGATTAGTGGAATGGCATCTTCGTGACAGTTAAAGTAATGAAAGGTTTATAAATATAGATGATAGTGGGTGTTCTGCCCGAATACAGGCCCTGGTGAATCGCTGGTGGTTTGCAGTTGCCTTCACTCGGATGAAGGTGGCGTCCTAAGGATGGGACGTACAGTTGAACGTGAGATCCTAACAACTTGTGTCCCCCTGAACTTGAAGAGGGAGTGCTATGAAGATATTTGGTTTCTTTGATTCTAATTCAGAAGGAGTCTCGAATAAGCTAACAACTAAACAAAGCAGTTACTGGAGTTGAATGTCATTGCTGTTTGCTTGACCACTATTAGATCTCATAAATTGTACTGTGGTTGTGATAATAGGTCCATTTTATTCTTCTGGAATAATTTCTTAGTCATTATTTTTTATTTTCCTTTTTGTGACTTCCACAGCCCAGTTCATTTTGAACAGTGACAAGTCATGCTAACGTTTTCAATGTTGTAAATAGTGGTAGTTTGATCTGGTAACTACATTATTGTCATAATCTTAATATTTAGGAAGCGTTCATTGTTATTTTAACATAATGCAACGTAAAGAATTCAAATCAAAAGTAAACTTACCATATTCCACCTGTGATAGAATTTATAAAGGGACGTGAACACTAATGAATGACTGTAATAACTGTTAGGCAGCAGAACGTGGATACTTCTAATTGCGCACTATCAAGAACGCGCGAGCAAAATTCTCTGCAAGATAACTAGCAGAATACATTGGGATACTTTACGAGACACATGCTAGAAGCAACTTTTAGCAGGAAAATACCCTTGTACACGATTTCATACGCGTGTTCAAAAACATTTCTTGGTTCATAATAGTTCTGTAATTTCATATGAAAGGGCCAGTTTTATCTCTACTAGCGCATAAAGGTGTTTGGCACCACTTTGAGTCCAACTCGTAAAGAATGGCCCAGTACATCATTTTATGAACACTGTTACAATGTTGTATACGTTAAAATGAGGTACGAAGGAACCAGCGCGTGCCTAATTTCAGTTGTTAACTGAGAACATGTGAAATTTCTCAGGTTTTTCCCTCAATCCCAACAGCGAATGCCAGAATGGTACCTATAGTATAAACCTGGGTCCATTCCTTCTTTAACGGCGTAGGAAGGTGTTAGAATTAACTACCTGTAGCCTTGTAGCGCTGTAAAGTTTCGGTAAAGTCACCTGTAAGCAAAACGTACTGCAGATGTTCAGGCAGTTATTATCCCTTTTTTGCAAAAAAAAAAAAAAAAAAAAAAGGTGTGTGACGATGAAGCTTTAGCTCACTAGTTCAAAGATGAACAAAACAACAGTTCTTCCGTATGCTAAATTAACATTTTATACACTCAAAATGAAATTCGTAAACAGTTCATGAAGAAACGCTATCTTATTGTGGATTTTTCTTTCTTTTACTATTGTTGCTTGCTCAAATTATAGGTTTTTCATGTTTAGTGCAGAGTAAATGTGCAGCGTTAGCGATTCCTAAGAAGGTGGGAACAAATCTATATAATCGGATTCCAACTTGTATACGGTACCCAGTCCTAATAATCCAGGGGTAACGCCGCAGGCTTCGGTTTGGCAATGGGCTGATTCGAATTTCCCTACCGAGCATATAGACTAAGGTTTTACAGTCTTACCAGGTGAATGCCGGGATTGCACTTTAAGTAAAGCCCTGGCCGTTACCTTTCCCATCTCGGCCTGAACCAAAAATGCCAAAAGGCGATAAATAAGTTTAAATGAAATCACAGCCTGTACGATTCGTTGATTGATATCCGTGAGTCGTATTATTCGAGAAAAGATCATTCATTTACGTTCTATATCTACAACAAGATTTGAAGCAAATGGATGTACTTTAGACACTCCCTCGGATGAGGAATAACTTTTCTCGGAACATCAATTTTGTATACTATTCCAATGTTAACGAATAAATATGTTTAGGTACAGTCAACTTGAAGTATCAATCGAAAATAATAATTCCACCTAACCTGAGAAAGTCTAAACCAAACAACCCATCTCTGTTTTGAATGGTCTGGTACCAAGTGTTTTTAAGTCCAACCGAATGGACTATAACGCTTGGCTCGAAAAATCCCGGTCGCCATGACGACTGGAAAGACGCCTAGCTTTTTTTTTTTGACGTTGGTAGTTCTGATTTTTATGTGCTTGGATGGATTAAAAACATAATAAATTGGTTTTAAGTTCAAAGTTTCCAATTAACCTTGAACCTCAAATATATTTAACTCCGTTAAGTTACAAGTATTGTCTGTTTACATCTCTTGTATACTCAGACGCCAACCACGGTTTGGTAGAACTTCACTTATATTGCCTTCAATTGCTGTTATCTTCTAGGGATAACCTGTACACTAATATAAGCTTGTACTTTTTATTCCAGTATCTCTAATGTATGTTCAAAACATATAGGCCTATGTATCAAATTATATTTCTATCATTGTGGCGCCTAGGTCAGGAGAGAATTTTTCGAGTCCTTCTTTAACATTTGAATGCAGTAGATATACTCTAAACCAGCGTTTCGCAAGCTATGGTCTGCGGACCACAGGTGGTCCTCGAGATCTGCCCTTGTGGTCCTTTGAGTCCAAACCAGATTAAATATTACTTAGAAGAACTGAAAAATAAAGTTCGGGAGTACTCCGTATTTTGTTGAGAATCAGAAAGAATCATTTTGCCGGGATCCATAAGATACAATGGGTATTCAAAAGTGGGAGAATTATACGCTCGCTCGACTTGAGGATAAATGCCCCGTATAATTCGCCAAGATGCAGGTGGTTAACTTGAAACCATGTCTACTGCATCCCACATCCACGCGTCTGGCAACTCAAAAAGTTTCAAAACTGGTCGCTGATTTCCCGAAATCCTCATTACGTGGTTTAGTCTTTAAGAGTTATAAGCTCAACGTAACGAAAAAAGGTTTTTGTTTTCCAATTCAAGAAAATAATAATAATTTCATGTGGAGATTATTTAAATTTTTCTTTGAAAATTAAACGGCTTTATAGACCTTTAAAATATTCTTGATGGTTTTCAATTACCGAAGCAAAAATTGTATTTTGTTCCTGCTATCAATCCTAACACAAAATTAAGGGAATATTAATAAATCGTGTTTGAAAACTATTCGATAAGAATAAATAAGTTACTCAAAACATTAAAAAAAAAATACTTTCGAAGAGGCCCAGATTAGGTGACCTGTACAGCCTCCCAACTAGTAAAATTGGTCCGCATTTAAAAATAGTTTGCGGAACGCTGGTCTAAACAAAGGGTGCTTCCCAATCCTGCTTCTGTTTGAAGTAAAGAGGGTAGAATAATACGTTTTAGATTGACTGAGAACGTTTCAACAGTCAGCACTAGCAACCTTGCAGACATGTCAGTAATCAACGACCTGCTGCTGGATATTGACCAGCATGAGTCTAGAAGTTGTCCAGTTTTTTCTCTTTTCCTCGTCCGTTCATAGCCAATAAAATAGGCTAGTATAATCTAGATGTGCGTTCATTTACTTGTAAAATAATGAATTGCAATAGCAATCATATTAGGGATCCAAAAGTCCGATGTATTATATATAACTCGAAATATGTGACACAGAACTGTCATATTTTGTACAAAGAAACGTTCGACCTTAATGCGTTTATATGCAGAATATGACAGTCTCTCACTCACCGTGTAGTTCCCTTCTGGCTGTAGCTATTGGGTGAGTAGCAGGGTTTCAACCCGGCCCGATGCAATGTTGATCGGGACGAAGATGGTTCCGTATTTTCACATTTTAGAGTTAAAGCCTACAGAATAATTTATTATTTGATATCTTTAATCGTATAGGCATGAAACTACACGTATTATTTCTGTAAGCCATACAAATTTGATTTTGTTTCCTAATTTTAAAGCGATTCTTTGCAAGCTACTTATGTTGTTCAGTTTGGAGCAAAGAAGATTCAACACAGATGGATCCCATGTGTTGAATTGTTGGAAAATATTTAATTTTTTGATTGTTATTGTTGCATCTGCCTGTTAAAAAATTACGATTTTTTTTCAGTGTTACTTTAATGTCTATATGTGTAAGAAAAACCTTTCGGGTAAGTTAGTTATTATTAATTACAGACTGGATAAATTATAGATAATTGGACATCTTCTTTAACAGCGTAGGTAAAACGTCAATCTTTATAGGTTAAATAATACCATGTTTCATGGTTACTACTCCCAGAGTCATATTTATATTGACGGGATGTAAGTGACTGTCAAATATAAGAATAAAAAATCTTGGTCAATAATAAGAAAATTACAATTTATTTGAGCTAAATCAGTAGTATATTTTTTTCTGTGGAAGTACCCGATACCTCCACATCCCCGATATAGAGCTTGTTCAGTTTTATTGAACAAAAACGTGGCAGCCTCGGTGAGTAGAATAATTTGAGAAGTGGTGTTTGTGAGACCATGCATACGAAATATATTAAGGCACAGTGTTGCAACCCATTTGATATGAAAGAACACAACAGTAGTAAGAACCTAAGGAATGTGCAACCATGGATGATTTAAAAATTGCTACATTAGAACCGTGATCAAATGATTTGTTATAATGTAGGAAACAAATTAGCTCGAATGGGGGGAAAACGAACATTATATTCCATCGTGGTTGGTAAGTCGGGGGGGGGAAGAGGCCGTTGGGATGACAGTATTAGAAGCAATCTTCGAAAGATAGATGTTCCTGCTAAAAAGTGGCTTGACCTTGCCCAGCATAGAATTCAGTGGTGAACGTTTGTTACTGTGGCGATTATCTTACGAGTTCCATAAGCCATAGAGTTAGTTCGTAGAAAACAAACTAAAGGGGATTCTGTTACTTCTTAGGAAGGTTCAAGCACGCCAGTGACACAGAAGTGGCAACATATAGGACAGGATCAGCTTTGCAGTTATTCAGTGACAGCTTAAGTAGTGTTGGAGCATCCACGCTCAAGAGGAAAAGAATGAAGGAAGGAACATATTACAAGATGAAAGAAACGCATTGCATCAGGACGCTGGGCATCGAGCCAAAAATCGGAAGAAGGGTGGCATCCTTACTACTCGCAGAAGTATATGTCCACAGAAATTGTACAGCCCCTTGTACTACTGGTTTACCACAGAATAACTATGGCCAAACGAGGACTATCCGAGATTTTCAGACATTTCTGAACTTGCCACTAAGTATGTTGAGTGCAGGATGGGTCTAAGTGCATGAAGTCATCCCAAAATTAAATTTGCATCAAGAATAGGTTGGATTTAACTATATATTTTATTTCTTAAAAAAACAAACAAAAAAAACTTTTTGAGATATTCAAGGTCAAAGTGTACATCATGTGTGATCTTCATGCATGACCTTCAAATGAAAAATACAATATTTTTCTGTAATAGTATTTTTTATCCAAACTATGTTTCCTTAGCTTTAAAATAAGCCTAAGTTGAATGTTCTACCACAATTAGGAGCCAAGTTTTGATTGGTTGGTGTTAACATTACGTTTTTTCGCATGTTGGCAACCCTGCTATATTAATGCTGTGTATCACTGAGGGCTAATATTTTCCATATGTACATGACTAAATGTCATCTACCATCCTACCAGTTTTCGTTCAAATCTGAGATGGTTTGGTTGAGAGCTGTGTTGATTTGTTATGAAATGACCCTGAAGGCTTAAATATATAATTTCAATTTCGAACATTATTTTGTTGCTATACTTACGTCCCTTCGACCGATAAAAGAGAACTATTTTCTGCTCGCGAGCCATATGACAGATTACCTCGAACTTCTTTTATTATTACAATTCGTCAACACTTGTATCCTTTGACTTCTGGTATCGATATGTTGAGCCTATTGCAAAGACGTCTTAGTCTAAGGTTTAAACATCAATTTTTCAAATGCACCAGCTTAGCCTAAACCATGTTCTAGTCTAGGTCTACATCTTTGCAACCGAGCGATAGTATGTCAGTTCCTATTTTCCACACATTTTCTAGCACAAATGAGGCAAAATTATGACCGTTTTTCGTAGCACAGGCTATGTTTAATGAGCAGTTGAAAGAACGTAGGCAAACCAGTATTGTTTAAGATGAGTTTTTCGTAGTGTGGGCGTGTGACCGACAACTTAATAAAACGTGTTGCGTTTGATGTGAGTTTTCTTTCGGTTTCTTTTTCTTTTTTTAATTTTATTAACAACGAAACAACATGGGAGGAAAATACGCTTAAAATTAAAAAAAAAAAAAAATAACTGTGATGATCTTACAGTTCCATTTATACTCGCGCGAAAAGATATTTCAACCGGTTCCTGCATGAAACGTGGAATTTGATTGGCTTTTGGTTCTGCGTCACAGTTCTTGGTTGATTACTAATTGAATTGTAAATTCCACCGGACTCCATTGAACGGAGTGGTTCGGAGCCCACTTTACCAAAAGCTTAGAAACTTCTTGTGGATTGTGCTACCGTCCCTCCACTTAACATTTGGACTAACAAAGCAACCAGTTAAAGCGTTAGATTAATTGAGGCAGTGTGTTCCGTGTCTGGGCACGAAATTTCAGAAACTCTTCTTTCAAGGTGAAAGAGGGTGTATTTGTGGCGCCAGCCATTAGAAAGTTAACAGTAGGAAGCATTTCTAACCGCAAGAGATGAAGTCCTTTGAGTATCGTGTATGTTGTTCCACATTTTCTGGACATAACACGGCATCCTGCAAGGGAAAATAAGGGGGAAATTGTGCTAAAATGTTTGCAAAAGTTGGGGTGCAGTTTTTTCGGAGTGTTGGTGACACAAGTAAAGATCACACTAAAAACAATGGAACAGCGATATCAGGGACGTGAAAGGCGGATTTCTGTTTGTTACAGTATGCTGTAAAAACCGTTCACTTTTTATATGAGAAATTCCCTAATTTTGCGAAATAAAGTGTGACGGAGAAGTACATTAAGTGACCTCAGTATTCCCGCCCTTAGTTAAAAAAAATAACGGACAAACGACAATCAACTTGCAAAGCAGCCCCAATAATGCTTATGAATATCCATCGAATGAACTAACCCACAATTTCTTTTCGATAAGAAATTTGAACACAGGAGTTTTTTACGTCATACTTCACGGGCTTTCAAATTTCTCGCCTAAAGGACGCTTTTTCAAAATCCGAATTAGTTCATTTGGTCCGTGCTAATGAGTATTATTGGGGTCGCTTTCGAAGATTTTAATATTATTCTTCATTTTCCCGGTATGTATAAAAATCTAAAAAAGTTGGGGCGGGAGTACTAACGTCTGCCTTTTAAAAGAAATAAATAAATTTGGCCTCTGTAATACTGTATTTTCAAACAAACTTTACCATAAGAAAAGCACATTTCAATGCAATAAATCTTGTATCTCTGAAAAAGCCTTCCAGAGGAAGGTGAAAAGTACTTAGCGAAGGGATTATTAGTTATGAATACGACATCTAGAATTAATATTTCCAAGCTACGTATTTTTAAAATAATAATTGTCCTGTCCTAAAAAGCCACCTCTTAGTATGCTTGAATAGCAAATACACGAAGTATGTTTCGAGTATAATATTTTATTTAGCATCTATGTAGTTTTTAGAGGCTCACTCTTTCTATAGCTTACAGAACTCGCAAGTTCATCGCCGTATTAACTAACGTTCGCCATTGGATTCTGTCTTGAGCAAGATCAAGTAAGTTTTTATCACGAACCCCTACCTTTCTAATTTTGTCCTCCCGACGTCTGGGTATTCCCAACGGCCTCTTTCCCTCCGGCTTACCAACCACAATGGAATAATCTTCATTTTCCCTATCCGATCTACATGACCTGCCTATCTTAGCCGTCGTGATTTCATTATGTAGTCTCCTCCATTCTCCGCTCGTCTCATCCCATTTCGGTACTTATATCTTTCTCAAAATCTTCAAACACACGTACTGCCAGGGTCGTACTCCAGCTTCCATAGTCATAAAGTATTATCGGGAAAATAACCGTAAATGTTTTCGATTTCAGCTTGATATTAATCGCTACGTTAGGAGTTTCTGGACTGATTGGAAACATGAGTGTTTCCATTGCTAGGCAGCTTTTTATTTCTCCCGTGACCTTGTCATGGCTTGCTATGTATGCTCCCAAGTATTTAAATTTGTTTACTTTCTATTATGATCTCCTTCGGCCTGAACCTCTGCTCCTACTAAGATATCAGTCGTGCATCTATGTCGTCCCCTATTAAATCTATGTATATGAACAATTGGTTGAACCATTAAATGTTAGTCTCTTTTTATCCTCTTTTTATGTTTTGAATTACATATTCTAATGCAGAGTTAAACTGTAGTGATGGGCGGTGACAGCACTATGGCTTACGCCCGTCCCGTAAACAGTAATGGTGATAAGGCATAGCCTTGTTTCAATCCGCTGTGAATTTCGAAACCTATTTGACATACTATTATCCATACGTATTCTGCTTATGGGGTTGCTGAAACACATCCTCACTATCTGAGTAAGTTTTTTTTTTTTTTTTTTCGGAATTGAACAGACTTTCAGAATTTAAAAGTTAATGGGGAGTTGTAAGTTTAATTCATTTTGATACAGTCTTTTTGATCCAATTATTTTTGTGGTGCTTAAACGGAAATGGTTATCTCTCTGTAAGATCGTTATCAGATTTTTGACAAAATTCTTCTGACAGTGTGTTTGAAGTTTAATTCTTCCAGCAGCTTCATTGTTACAGTGAGTGAAAAAATACGTAGTCTTCCGTGGAAGTTGCGTGAGCTTTAATTTGGTGTATCAAAATGTGGATGTGGTATAAAATTAGCATGAAGGGTTTTTTCTCATTCTTCATATTATCTGAAGCCTGAGCATTAGACACCTAATGGCCATAAATAAAATTCATATTTGCTTGGTTTCCGTTGTTTACATAAAATTCTCTATAAAGCTTGCTTTTGTATGTTAGTTGTAAGTTACCATAACAAGGCAATATTGAAAGTATTGGAGTTCGTTTGTAGACTCATTGTTCGGTTAGTGTGATTGTTATTAACGTGGCTACATCGAAGTGCAAGGAGATAGATAACATGATTAGAAATTCACGACCACCACCACAAGTGTTAAATGTTAAAAAAAAAAAGAATCTCCAATTTTTCAATAACAATACATTTTACTAACAATCAAGTCAACATGGTGCTAACTCAGTAGAAGGCCTTTTCACCTTCCATTGTTGAGTAGTCATCAATAAGATGAACGAAAAGCTGTAATTGAAAGCTTTCATATATACGAGGAAGTATCCTATTTATATACGAGGGAGGATCAACTGAAACCCGTTCAGTGGTCATAATTCATGAAATAAATTTTATTTCGAGCGGAAACTTGTACACTATGTAGAGGCGTCTATGGTTAGCGTGCAGTAAAAATATTGTTCAGAAGAAGTCACCATGAGCGTTGAGACACTTGTCCCACTGTGTCACTAACTTACAAATGCCGTCCATGTAAAATTTGGACGGCTGACTATCAAACCAATCACAGCGTCTTGAACCTCAGCGTCAGACTGAAATCTCTGACCTTTCTGTGCCTTCTTTAGAGGCCCAAAGATGTGAAAGTCACAAGGTGAAAGGTCAGGGCTGTAGGGCGGATGTCTTCTGTGGCAACAACATGGGCTTGACCAGGACAGGGATAATCAGTGGTTTGTTCACGCCCCTTCCGAAACATTCTGGCCCAGTCCACCACTGTTGTTTTGGAGACGCATGCATCACCATACACGTCTTTCATACGCCGGAACACTTCAGCTGGTTGACAACCTTCGGCACTCAGAAACTGGATGACGGCACGCTGGTCCTGTTTGGACGGATTGGGGATCTTGAACGCCATCTTTCACTCGTTATACCTGCAAAACAGAAACACGTATCAACAACATTCCTACACCCAACACACAGGGACATTAGCCATTACACACTATTAAACAAACAATATCCTCCTACACACTATACCAATAATACATGGAACGAACGGGTTTCAGTTGATTGCCCCTTATAGTTTTTGACTTCAAATATTTGTATTACAAATAAAATGCCATTGGTTTTTAATTCGTGGGTGCGATTCCGAAGTTGGTGGACACGTCTTGAAGTAATACAGGGGTGAAAAAAAGATTTAGATGCATCACGAAAATGATAAAAAGAGATGAACTCAACCTAAACTAACCCGCCTCCGCTTTCTCGGCAATACTACAGCAATAAACATAACGTTCGAGTGTTCACAACTACGGAACTATAGCCAGATTCGTTTATTATTATTTTTTTTATAATACTGCCTATTTAAATGATCTTATATTCTCGTTAGCATTTTTTTTCTTGCTAAGTGCTCTTCATATAACTTCAGGCTAACAATAATTATTTTATAGAAATCTGTATTTGTATAGATAAAACAGGTATCAGTAAGAATTACTGATTATAAAAGAGACGCAAATTCAGAGAACCAGTGTAAGATATTTCCGATCAGAACATCATTGGGTAGCCTCTTTCAGGAAAATTCATAATTCCACAAACAATATCGAATGGATCGCTGTGGAAGCGTGTTCCATCATTTTCAGAAAAAACTAATTAAACACGGAGAGGGGGAATCTACATGAAGCCTGCGCTTCCTTCCTAGAAGTAATGGTTAGGAAGTTTAAACCATAACATCTTTCACAGTTTAGACAGACACCTTTATCACACTACTTATGTAAGGTAAAAATAAAAATAAACTCGCTAATTAGAATTTTAATATTTTTATTAATAAATATTTATTTATCACATTGTCAATAAATTCCACAGTTAACGTAAATTTTGATACGACAAACCTAGTGCACGGTTTGATCAACATGTTGTAACAAAACAGTTTTATTCCCCATCTTCACCTCCGATTTTTAAAATTATATAAATAGATACAGCTTGTTAAAGATTCACGATGTCACTTTTTGAGACGCAAAATTAAAAAAAAATCGATCAACTTGAGAAACTCATATCTCGATGACTAAGACATTTTCTTTTTTTCGATAGTAGACATCAAAATGTTGTATTAGAATAGACAGCATTCGTACACAATGTACTTACGGTGTGTACAATGAATTCCGAGACTTATGATAAAAATCCCGAATTTATCACAATCGGATTATTATTTTTTTTACGTCTGTTTAATACATAGTCTTACGCTACTTCAGTATTTCTTTAATACTTAAATATCAAGACTAGTCAAGGTACTTTACTCGAAATTTTCCTTAGTTCAAATGGCTAATAGTTTTCTGGTAATAGGGATGTGAATCAAGAGACAAAGTGTCATGTTTAGGCGCCATTTTCTCAAAAAGACCGTTGCTTAAATATCTGAATTTCTCATATGTTTTGTAATCCTAAGCTCCCTAATGCTCGACTGTTTATATGTTCGCTGAACTCTTGGTTCAAATTCTACAAACCTTTAAAAATAATAATAAAAAATCACTCACTCACGGCATTTTGGCGGCCAGTCTCTGCCAAAATTTTTTGAATTTGCTGCTGAACGTGACATGATCTCTCACTTGAACATGTAGCTAATATAGGTACCCGCCCGTTGGTGCGGCGGGAATATGTTGTTAGCACTGATAGCTGGGACCATTTTAAAAATGATTGACAACGGCAATGCACAAATTACCTCTGTGGCCTAGCCTCGTTGCTAAATGGCAAGTATCGTGCGGATAAGCGCAACGGTATGGGAGCAGTTTGAAATATTATCTGAAGAAGCCTTCCAAAGGAAGGTGAAACGTGCTTAGCAAGATAAGAAAAAAATCCGTTGCTAAGACAGCATACAGTCCGCGCCAAAATTTATACCCAACGTCCTCTTATCTATAGCTTCGCTGTTAAGGGAATAAAAGGGTCTTATAATACCGTTGAGTCCGTATATACAGGGTGTTTATGAACTACACCGACAAACTTTTGAAAGTGATTCCTCACATCAAAACAGGTCGAAAGTTGCTGTGACAAATTTTCGAAATTGTATAGTTTCGGAACTACAGACTGCCGAAAGCGTGGGAAAATGAACTTTAGAGCTCAATATTATAACACCACGAACAGTAGACCTGATGCTAAATGATACCGTCAAAGACTTTTAAAT
Organism: Lepisma saccharinum; assembly: GCA_022664845.1. NCBI lineage: Eukaryota > Metazoa > Arthropoda > Insecta > Zygentoma > Lepismatidae > Lepisma > Lepisma saccharinum. The sequence continues at coordinate 3,959 of JAGDQP010001293.1, read as the reverse complement.
CTGTGCTATCCAAAAATGCGTATTTCAAAATTCCGCGGTCTGCGCGCAAGAAATTTACCAAAGGACGTAAGGGATTCTTAGAAATTCTAGGCGGCAGGGTGGCCGAGCGGTCTGCGGCGGTAGGCCATCTGCTCGAAGGTCCCGGGTTCGAGTCCCGGTGGCAGGGGCATGTGTATGGATTTTAACAGCTAAAGGCGAGTCGTGACGGGCCGAAGTCCAAAGTTACTAGACTGGCTCATATAAAGTTTACTCAAAAATTCTATGAAATAAAGACGGGTCGAAATGAGCATGAATGGGATGGTTTTCCACCAAGAAACAACAATTCATTGTCACCAAGTGATATCGCCTAACGATTAAAGAAAAAAGCGTAGTTGCATAACAAGCAGTAGCAAGAATTGCATAATTTCATCGAGCGTTTTATTTATTTGTTACCAAGGAGATTAAATAACAGTGCCCGATTGGATACTGGAGATAACATATGTCATCTTTACTTACGGGCAGTCGTTCAACTCATGCTCATTTCGACTTACCTTCATTTCAGCAATATTCCGAAATCCACTACTTCCTTTTTTTTGGGGGGGGGGGGGGGGAGCCCGTGCGCGCTCATTGCCGAATTTTTAAGTATACATTTTCAAATAAAACATGCTTAAACACTTGAACTTTACCATGCCGCATCAGCTCTACTTTTCGTGGTGTGAGAAAATAAATATGAAGCTCTAAATTGCATTTTCCCACGCAGCCTGTAGCATGGAAACTATGCATTGTCACAGGAATTTTCCTCTTGTTTTGATGTCAGGAACCACCTCCCGAAGTTTGTCGGTGTAGTTCATAAACACCCTACTATATATATAAATCACAGCCATATTCAATCCACTAGTGGATGAGGCCTCTCCCCAAAGGGAGGAGTTGGTCTACTGCTCCCAAGCTGACCAGATGACCAGACGGGTTGGGAGAGGAGAGTCGAAGCTCTCACTGTGATCGCCACTGTGTTTTATTCACAGCAGCTCCCGAATTGTCCTCACGATGCTGGGTCAACACCGAAATTTTTGAGCCCCCACCGGGAATCGAACCCGGGACCGCTCGCACAGAAGTCGAGCGCGCTACCGACTAGGCTACATATATATATCAGGAACCACAAGGTGTAGAGAGGTGGTTGAGGTGTCATTGCAAAGGTCTTGCCTAGACTAGCTCGGAGCCGCGGAACAGTCTTGATTGGTGGTGGGCCAGTGTTGCCAATTCATTTTTTAAAGAATCAGTTGTTCAAATTACTTCCATTTCGTCAGACCTATCTGTACCAAGTTTGGCGTAATTATTATTATTCATAGTGTAAAAATACTGTGGGGGTTCCCGTCCGTAAACAACCGCAGTTACCATTGTTGCCAACCTATTTGATAATAGTTGATGCTTGTGTGTCTGAGATGCTACAGCTTGTCGGGGCCGTTGCGGTCGTTAGTAGAATCGCAGCGCTAACTTGATCGAATTCTAGTCATTAGGAGTGAGAATATGACAACATTGTCAAGAATCGAATTTTTATTCAAGCCTGTAGGCAACTTTGACTCAGACTGAATGGATAATGGGAAAATTGGTGGAATGAAGAAAACGGGAGAACATCGAGAAAACCTACGCACAAGTGTTTGTCATCCACAAGACTGATATGGCATGAGCCGAGGTGAAACCGGAGACCCGATGCACCATAGATGAGCACTCTACCCCTGAGCCACCGCGGTCCCTCAGCACTATAGACTGATGCATAATGTAGCCGTGAGATGTGTTGCTATTACTATGACAGTCTGCCAAAGTTCAGATGAGATTCCGACTGCCAGGTTTACAGAAATGATTATTTTGAATCAAAATTACATAACACTAAATTACACAGCCCATGTCTAGTGGTTGAAATCACGGGCTTCAGATCAGCATTAGAGAGACATTGGATGTACTGCTCCATCTCTTTTACCACAGTAATTCTTGACAAAGAACGCTATCTAAGCTGTTTTAGGCCGTAGAGTCTATTCGGCACAAACAATGTAAAATTAAAGCAACTTCTTGTAAACTCAGCTATTTGAAATGCAAATGCTGATGTCGGAGATTTTGTTTTATATTTCATCACGCAAACATTCGTGATTCCTCGATCAATTTCCATGACCTTGACTTTGAAATTGTACAAGTATTGATCGACCCGTACATAACCCCTCTGCAGCGTATGAGAGACTCTTCGTTACGGACCATTTTATTTCCGATCATAAGCTAGGATGTAAAAGTATGTCTATGTGTCTTTTTTTTTTTTTTTTTTTTTACTTATTATTTGACGATTAGGTGGACGTATTGTTGTGAACATAAACTGTAATAGTTTTCAAATGAAAAGCAATTTTTTTTTTAACATTGAATCCTAATGCAAGTGTACAGTTTATGGCTCCCCTCCCTGCAGAACATTTAGATACTGCGTGAATACAAATGAATCATCCTCGTGATTGAATGGAGTTAAAAAGCCAGAATCTAAGTTGTAGGTACTATCCTGACATTTGCCTGGTGTGACAGAGGATCAACCTCAGTCAGCATGGTCTTTCGATGACATCAAACTAAGAACCTCTCGAATTCAAAGTTAATACTCTACCAACTGAACTACGGCTGCCCGGTGCATTCAGCCTTGAATTTTGCAAAAAGGTACAATTTGAAAATTATTGAAATAATTTCGATACCAGCAGTCAATCATCCTGACTGATGTTTTTCAAGGATATTTTCTCAGTTACACGAGGTAAATGCCGGGATAATAATTCAGCAGGTCCTGGGCGATTCCTCGTATCCTTTGCTCTACCCTATCCCGACCTGAGCCATAGCTGCCTAAAGGCCATAAATAAATTCAAATTCATGGCAATCGTAAAATAAAACGTTCTATGTGTATGTACAAAATAAATGTATTCGAGAAATTGCATGATGGAGCAGAAAATGATCGCAGAGATAAACCCTTGTTATCTGTGTAATTTTGTTTAGTACCAGTGTTACCAATCAACATAGTAGTATTTCGGGGGGTAGGATAATTTCCCCAGAGTACTACAACAATAGTTGTACTGCTGTGTTTTTCGTGTTCGTTTCGAGAAATCCTCAGCTTGGTTGCCAGTGCTCAGTGGTTACTGACTGTTTGAATGAGGGGCGTAGCTGTGAAAGAGGTTATGATTATAATTATAATAATATGTCTCCCGTAGTCGTTTAGTGCTAGTGAGGAATAATTTGACAAGATGATGTTGACAGAACCAGGGATCGAACTTAGATTTTTTCCTTTTTTTCTGTCTTCCTTTATATGTCGGCTGAGTATAAATGAAATTTTCAGCATTTTATACTGGATACATTTAACATCAAGGGGGAGGATTTTACTCAAGGTACCATCCCAGCATTTGCCATGTTAGACCCAGGGAAAACGCAAGTCAATACAGGGAATCGAATTTGAATTTATTATTTGTTTATGGTCTTTAAATATCTCAGGCCGGGATAGGGTAGAGGAAAGGATGTAGTCGGCCAGGCGGTCACTACCTTTTGAGACTGAGGAAACACCCAAGATTTGAATTTATTTATGGCCTTTAGGCATCTTGGACTGAGTCCTTTATATGGTGGGGAAGAGGGTGTTTGAATATAGTTGGACAGATTAGTTAGTAGGTACCATCCCGGCATTTCTCTGGTATGACTATTGATGATGGGCGGCAGCTGGGATTAGTCCTAGGACCTTCCAATTGCTAAGTTTATTCTCTCCGAACTGAGCTACTGCCACTCGGTACCGAGAATTGAACCCAGGTCCTACCAACTGGGAGAGAATAAACTCTGGGCACTCTTACCTCGATAAATATAGTGCATAATCAGTATGTTCAAGTGCACGTCGTTATATGCATCTAGACTGTTCAGTGCCCCTTATTATCACTTAAATCATACAAACTATCTTATCATTACGATTTGTTTTCTTCACGAGATAA